>JAFEMH010003721.1:0-249777 GCA_022495995.1 Adenophora triphylla var. japonica
CCCAAATCCGCCACCAGCCGTAGAACACATTTGGTGGGATATTTTCATGATCATCCCGATTGCCTTGAAAGGGACTATCAGATTGGACACAACGAGGACCGGGGCCTCCTAAGAAAAGAAAATTTCCTCCCCAAAGAAAATTGAAGGAGAGATTCGAAGGCCGGTGATAATAAAGCCGTCGCTGGGAACGCTCGGGAGCCATCTCTGGGGGATTTGATTATTACGTACTCTACTGCCATTTTCCCAAAGCAAAAAGGGATAAAAGAGCGTAAAGCCTCGCTTAACGACCTAATCGAGACCTTCGTGATACCGTAGTACCGTTGCAATCAAGTCCAACCCCCTCGGTGGTCGCCCAAGGTTCGCCTTTGTCCAACCGCTCTCCCGAGTATACACCGGGACAAGAAAACCGATTCACGCCCGCGTCTCCCACTCAATCAACATGTTTGACCGGAGGATTTAGGCAACCGCCACAAAGTGCTGGGCACGTCAAGATAACCTGTGGGCTTCGGCAAAGACTCCGCTCGCAAGAAAAAAGGCACGAAGTGACCGGCTTGATGCACTCTCCATCCCGAGACAAGGACCACCCATCTATGACCCTCACCTATAATGGGAGTATGGATCACCTTCAAGCGGCGAAGATTTGCCAAGAGATGCTCTCCCAACACAATGAAGCTTTCAGTACATCACTATTCGGCTCAACACCATGTCACTCCTCGGGGTATTAGGTGCGGACAATGGATCATCGGTAAATGTCCTTCCCTCAAAGATGATGGAGGGCCCTCCGCATAAATGAAAGGGCGCGTGATCCCATCTACCCTGGGACCGTCAAAGCCTACGACGGTTCGTTCTTCGTCCCCATTCCTCGGGGGGGACAACTTGACTCGAACTCGGGCACGAAACCCAAATGGTGCCCGCAAAGTTCCATGTAATGGATATCCCCTCCGAGTTCACAAACTCTCTACTAGGTGGCGCCCTTGTCAGTTGCATCACATGAAAGCCATAGCCTCCACTCTCCACCAATGCGTCACCATCAACCCACAGGGAGACTCAAGTCATAAGGGGTGATAGCTTCTCATAGTGGAACGAAGTCAAAACAATAGCCAAGAACGCCCACGCCAAACACCGGCTACATCCTTCAAGAGGCAAGTCTCGCCAAAGCATCCTTTGGAATCCAAAGAATGCCAACTATGTCGACACACTGCAAGCCTGGATTCCAAAGAAGTTCGATTCATCAAATCCAATTTCTATTTCCAACACTTCGGAGGCGCATCTGGAAGGAAATGCCGAACACCGCCGTGATTTGTACAGTGCACACAAGTCCCCTGGTCCTCAATCACAAGCGCATTTGCCGCATTCTCGCAAACCCATTCCTCGCACTCGCGCGGCGAGGAGGTTTTCATGATAAAGTCGCAAACACCGACAGAGACGGCTCGAATCTATGAACGTCGTGGTGGTGGGACCCGTCCTCCTTGCCGAACTACCTCGCCAAGCCTTTCCGCTCGAGTATGGGACATTGAGATTTTTCTAGCCGCTCACCGAGACGCACGCGTCCTTACATCCGGGATTGAAAGCGATCGATTACATGACGAAACGAAGTCCCCTGAACCTGAGGAAGATCCCTACATCCACATGCTCAGCTCTCGCATGCCAAACACAGCTTGATTCTCGGTTCAGACAAAGAGATTGATAGCAACGATCAAGAGGGAGCACAGAGACCATGCCTTTCCCCCGAAGTTGTGAAGCTACACCTCAACAACCGATGCCGCTAAAGAATTGGGAAACTCTCTCGTGCCCGTCTCGCGACCAAAGAGGGAAATGATCACTCAAGCTTGGATTGGTCCCCCCGGGTCCTTTTCGTGTCAACCTTTGTAAAGTCCTCCGAGTCTCTCATTGCTGAAGTTCGAAGTCTCGAGCCGTCCGATGGCCTCACGCCTCGAAGACTCACGAGTCTCAGAGCCAACGTTTGTATTCCCTTCGTCTTTCTCAATGAAATGATTTAACCTTTCGAGTATCCCTTAATCTGCCACTCTTTAACTAATGCATTGAATTAACTAATAATCTAAAAACAAGCTTAATCAACGATTCACTAGGATTGAAGAGGCGTATTACATTAAATGAACAATATATCAAAGAAATCTTTAAGGTGTTGTCCTGGAAGAGGAAAATCGAGCCCAAGCCGCCGGGGCAAGAGATTTTGACAAATGTGAATTTGGGAACCGCTAAGAGCCTAAAGAGACGCCAGATTGGTAGTTTCTTTGAAGGGACCGAAAGGGTCAGCCTCTAATCGAGCCGCTAAAAGAATTCGTGGATGTGTTCCTCGTGCATGGTCCTATAAAGATATGCCAGTGCCCTCGATCCTTCCATAGTCGGAAGCACTGGGAATACCGCTCGACCCTTAAGTCAAGCCGCAGCGTTGCTAAGAAGAATTAAGCCCGAATGGTCCTTACAAGTGAAAGAGGGAAATAGAAAAGATGCCTCAGTAATGTGGTTCATCGTGGTCATTGAATACCCAAACATGGTCCGCTCCAAACATATGTGACGGTAACCAAGGCCAATCGGAAAGATCCGATGCCGCGTCAGACTTCAGAGACTTGAACAAAGCCAAACCCAAAAGACGATTTCCCGCCAAACATCGACATTTTGGTAGATTCTACTAGCCAACCACGAAGTCAAATCTTTCTTCGATGAGTTTTGCTCTTCTGGCTACAACCAAATCAAAATGGCGTACAGACAGGAAGATCAAGCCAAAATGTACTCTTCACAACCCCTCGGGGCACATATCTGCCATAATGTCTATGCCATTCTGACTAAAGAATGCCGGGGCTAACGCACTCGCAGTGGCGCCATGTACAAAATTGCTCCATGACATGGATCCACAAAGAAATCTGAGGTCTATGTGGACCGACATGATAATACATTCCGTAGGACTCGATGGCGGCGCACTTTATTGATTTGAGCCTGGAGAAAATTCTTCGCCGCCTCCCGAGACCACAAGCATGAGACCGAATCTGGCCGAAGTGTAATCCCTTGTAAGACGTGCAAGGTACTAGGATATATGGTGACGTAACGGGGAATCGAAGTAGATCCCCGTAAAATCAAGGCGATAGTTGAAATTGAAGCCACCACTTGACGACCTCGATTTAAGTAAAATCCTTCATGGGAAGACTGCAATACATAAGCCCAAGCCAAATCGGGCTGACCTCGATCTCGCGAGCCAATCTTCAAGTTGATGAAAAAGAATGCCTACACGTAATGGACCCTGCACGTCGCCTGCCTCAACAAATTAAGGCATACCTTGTGAACCCCCGATTCTCTCGTGGCCCACCACATCGCAAGCAAAGGTGCCACTCTCTTGCTATATCTCACCTGGTCACGCGATACAAAGAATTCGGGGCTATGCTAGCTCTTCAAGAGAAAAAGATTCCAAAGTCTAAAAAACGCCATCTATTTCTCAGAAGCGTAAAGCTCCAAGGAAGCGAACTCAATTACCTCGTCATGTAGAAGACTCTTGCGTTGTGCCTGTGTCTGTCTCGGGTAGGGGGAAAATTGAAACACTACATGCACCTCACCCGATACATCTTGTTCTCAAGGATAGACTCCCATCAAATATCTATCGTTCGGGACAAGCCTTCCATCTGTACAAGCCAAGCGAGATTGGCAAAATGGTCAGTTCTTTTTGGCCGAATATGACATCGCTATGTTTCAAGGAAATCCTATAAAAGGACGCATGTTCCAATGGCAGTAACATCCGGCCGATTTCCCAAGTGATGAGTCCCGAGGACCTCGGTAACCTCAATTTCCCGATGATGGAATCTTCGCTCTAGAAGGAGAAAATCGGGCCAGTAACTCTTCTTCGACGGGGCGTCAAACAAAAAGGGGAACGGGATAGGAATGCTTCCTGGTCATGATCCTACCGACGAACATTACACCCTCCATAGCAAGCAAGGTCAACTTCAAGTCACCAAACAACGCCAGCCGATTACGAAGCTTGTATAGTCAATTTGGAAGCCGCCCTTGAAAGAAATATCAAGGAATTGGAGGTGTACTGGTGACTCGCCTCATCATCAATCAGTCTCTGAACAAATGGAAGACCGTGGATCCGGGTTCATGCGTAAGTATCATGCTTACATGGAAGAGTTAGTAACTCAATTCAAAGAAATCAGCCTTTCATTACCTCGCCAGAGAGACTCGAAACAGTTCGCAGCATGCCTCCGCTACACTAGCCTCTCTTGTCACGAAATACCCGAAGCGAAAGTCTCGTTAAACCATTCGTAGCTCTGGAGAAGAGAAAACCCCGCCTATTGCTTCGAAATTGAAGCGGAAGCCGAATCGATCAACATCCCCGGTAAGCACTCGTATTTACCAAGCATTCGAAGACCATGGCGAGGCCTCTTTCAAAAACGAAGACGGGAATATAAAGAAGGAATCAAAGCAAAAAGTCTCTCACTCAAGCGGCTCGCCTCCCATTATGTTCTTTTCTGGGAAAAGACATGTTATACAAAAACGTTATCAAGGCCCCCTCCCCGCGATGTAGACAAAGAAACAAAGAGGCTACCGAACCTCCATGAAAAGAAATACATGGGTGGTACTCGCGGCCCTGCTACGAATGCTCGAGCCTGATGCAAATCATACCGAGAATGGGGTATTTTTGGATCACTTGCATGGAAGTTTCCGACCGCATCCAAGCTTTATTGGTCAAAAGCTTACTGAAATGGGCCGCCGATACTCAAATCCTTAACTCACCTTCAGCTGCCTCACACTAGAGGTTATACCGCATAGACAAACCCTCAGTCTTTCGTCACTGGGGGAATTGATGCTTAGAGGCAAAATCACACCATCAGCGTTAACTGCACACGAGTTCGGCCCCGTAGCACGCGGATTATTTCTACCAAGTGGGTTGGAAGCTTTAAGTCCTACAAAATCCTTACAATTCAAAAGAAAAGTCGCCCTCTTCATCAAAGAAAACATCATGTGCCGATACTCGGTCGTCACACCGAAATCATCTCGTGATAATGGATCCCACTTCAAGGGGAATGTGGAAAATTGCACGGCGGAATTCCCAATAACTCCGTCACAGCCAGTCATCACCCTACTGTGCCCCAAACCAACTGTGGGAGCCGTCGAAGGCAAAGTGCAAACAAGACTCGGAAAATATCATCCGGAAAATGGCCGTCCCAAGGCAGAGATTGGTAGCCCGAGAAAGTTACACTCCGCACTCTCCGGGCTGCGTAACATCGCACACCGACCCGGCAACTGGGGAAACACCGTTTGCTCCTCACATACGGAATGGAAGCCGTACTCCCAATCGAGCCGGAAATCCCCTCGCTCCGTATACCGCCGGAAAGCCAAATCAACGAGGTCGAATGGCTCCAATAGTCGCACATGACGACTTGGCTCCTACCTTAGATTTTGAAACGCCGACCGAAGGCCAGCGGAACACATCCCAGTCTAGCCAAGGAAGAATGGCCGTGAGCCTTCGACAAGAAAGTAAAGCACTGGAGATCCGAGTGCTACATCTCTGCTTCTAAAAGAAAAACCCCAAACCGTATCAACCCTCTCGCAAATGGGAGCCCTCGTATGTGGTCGAAGCCATATGTCGTCCGTGGAAAGATCTTCTCCTGAGGAGCTATGCAACTTGCTGACCTCGACGGAACCTTCTTCAGTACACCCAAATGAATCATGACAAGCTTCAGCAGATACTACGTAGACATAAAAAAAAAACACAAAAAAAGAGTGCTAAAAGAGTAATACCCAACTAGGTTAGAAACCTTGGTAAGGGCGGTCTAGGAAAAGAGTGCTGAAAGAGTAATAATTTAACTAGTTAGAACCCGAGAAGGCATTTAGTAAAACAAAGGCCCAACAAATGGTTGCAACAAAAAAAAAAACAAACAAAAAAATAAAAAAAATAAAAACACAAAAAAAAAAGAGTGCTAAAAGAGTAATACCCAACTAGGTTAGAAACCCGAAAAGGGCGGTCTAGGGTAAAAAAAATTACAAAAGGCTGTCACCCAAAAAAAAAAAAACAAAAACAAAAAACAAAAACAAAAAAAGAGTTGCTAAAAGAGTAATAACCCAACTAGGTTAGAAACCCGAAAAGGGCGGCCTAGGTAAAAACAGTGAAGTTGCACTCAAAAACAAACAAAAAAAACAAAAAAGAGTCTCACTGTGTTTGAACTACGAAGATCTCCGAGCTCCTCAAAATGCAGGGGAATCAGAGGTAGGGCAAATGGAAACGGTCTCGGGCTCTAAAGCACAAATAAAAGCCATACTTTGGCATCAATACAATTGATCGTAATTCATGAAAGCGTCTCGAAAAAACTCTAAAGCAATTCAAATATTCATTAAGTAAGTTAAAAGCCTCTTTTCGGTTTAGTCTAAGCCCGATTCATTCCAAAAGTACAACTCGGCAACCTCGCTAAAGGAAAACTAAGATACATAATCAAACTAATGCTTGTCCGTCCATTATGGCAAGAAAGTGGATACTGAAACCTCATAGTCGCTTCCAAGCTTCACTCGCATCGCGCCTCTCCCTTCTTCTTCTTCCTCCGAGTCTTTCTCCCCTTCGAACCGGAAAATGCTCTGCATTCCTCCTCCTACCAAGCTCTCGGTATAGGAACAAAGGGTCTATCAAACCGGCCTCCGTCAAAATGGCCTTAGTAGCCCTAAATTGCGTCATCCCTCATCTCCTCGTGGTGAACCTAGCCGCCATGTAACATAGGAGCCCTCCTCTCCTCGTCTCTCGACGTAAGCCTCATAATCGCCGTCAATAGCCGTCTCCGCCTCCCCCGGGGCTGCCATGAGGATTGGCCTCGCCTCGCCCTCCTCCTCTCAAAATGCCGCCTGGTCCTCCGCACCCATAATGGCCTCACTGCCGTCCTCGAAATAGCCACCTCGAGTCTCTCCTGCGCATGCCTCTCATACTCAATCCAGGTACTGCAAGTGGTCGTGATTACACCGGCCTTCGACGCTCTCGAGAATGACCCGAGGAGGAAAAAGGCATCATACCTCCATGCTCGGAAAGAAATGGAAACACCCGAGGGATCATCCACGTGGGAACACAGAGCCACCACCCCGGCGGCTATATCATCAAAGCCCTCCAAAGGAACCTCCGGCCTGCAAGCCAAACTCTGTCGTCTCTGTAACTAAAGCCGGGAATATATAGAAGCCGGACCGAGAAAAAGCCCCTAAGTACGACCACGGAGACCCATCCCGAAGCACTCGCGAGTCTCCACCCGCCACGACGAGGCACCGACCATCTCTGATATCTTCAGCCTGGGCGACCCGCCATCCAACGCTCCCACGAGCCCCGATCATCAAAAATCTACATCAACACCTCTCTCCCCGGCAAAAGTCCAAGGCCTCGATCATATCGTAGGCTTCCCGAAGAACCCCAAACGCTCCATCGCCCACAGGTCAAGAGGGAACGGGCTGCCCCTCGCGCAATATACCGCCTTCCGGTAGCCTAATCTGGTCGAGAGCATGAAAAGTCTCCCCTGTAATCAAAGGAACGACATTCTCGCCTGTGCGACAATGGATTTGCTATAACATCTGAAGCCAGATCGACATGGCAAATCCCGGCGAAGGAATAAGACCACGAACAAAGCGCCGAATACATGCAAAGTGCAAAGGCATCCCATTAGGTGCCATCCACCAAGCTCCTCTAAGCCCCTAAATCTGTCAGGGAAGACCTGAATATCAAAATGGCTCCGGGACCACTGGATCATGCCTCGTGCTTCCTCCGGAAAGATGAAGAAGGTTGCACAACTTGTCAACAAAAGAAGCTCCTCCTGACAAAGGAATTGCTATCTCCTCCACCTCCGACCTCCAAGCAAGGCCCGAAATTCTTCCACAACGGAACAATCTCGTTGAAGGAAAGGCAAAAGACATGCCTTCTAGTATCCCAAAACGAAGAAGAAGCCCTTAAGAGGTCATAATCCGGAACCAATTCCTTTCGAGAGACCACAAGCATCGTACTGCACCGTTCTTCAAAGAAAGACCTTCTCTCATGCATAATTTCCCTGACCAATCTTCGAACTTGTTTAAAATGACATTGGGGACTTCTTGGGACAATTTTGAGGAGCTTTTCTAAGGCTTTCCATGGTTTTTCTCTCTTCCTCCCGAAAATGGTCAAGCCTGGCCTGGAGGTTCAAGAAGATATTTGAATTTGAAATAAAGCAAAGCCGTATTTAAAGCAAAATCAAAGGACGCGTCGATGCCGACAGTCCCCATCCGCGCGGATACGTTTGCTCCCCATCGAAAAAATCGCAATGTGATCCAAGCCGCTACACCAAAAGGGGAATATTCCGTCCGTTGCTCGAAACTTGTGCAAAACCCTCCCCAAACCAGCCCATATACCAAACACCCTCGCAAAAAAAAAACAACAAGGCTCATGCAACACTCGCATTCATATTGCATTGCATTCATAAAATAAAACCCTAAATTATTACATTCCAAAAAAAAAGAGAGTGTACAAAAAAAAAAACAACAAACAAACATAAATAAAATCCTAAATTATTACATCAAAAAAAAATGTGCATGATCTGTACAAATCTCAAAAAAAAAAAATCAATCGGAGTCTCCAAGCACCCGATGTCTCCCCGCCCCTTCTCTTGCGACTGCCCGCTTCGTCAGGAGCCCCGAAAGTCTCGGCCTCGACCGTCCTCATCTCCGTGAAAGAGGCTCTGCCTGGGACCAACCGGCACACTCGATAGGGTAAAACCCGCATCCCCGAAGAAATCGAATCCGAAGGTGAAGGCGTCCGACTCCCCGAACATACGGAGACGACCCACCATGCCGCTGCACGTGTCCCGCCGTGCGGATCCCCAAGAATGACGTGATCCGGCGCGCCGCGCGGTGATCAATGAGAGGAGAAAGAGGGGTCTCTAAGAAGTCTCCGAGGGAATAGGAGAAGCCTCTGCTCTGACAAATGCCGCCGTGGTCTCTCGCCCTAGCCTCCGAGGCGCCCGCAAGCAACCATCCTCCGTATGAACCTCTCGCGATCACTGCTTCGTCGCTGTCTCGACGACCACCTCCGAAAACCGCACAAAAGCAAAAGCGTCAAAAAAAAAAAAAGAAGTGATGCTAGAGATGATTGAAACAAAAGAAAGAAAAGAAGGGAAAAGGTGAAGCCATACCTTCATACCCTGGACGAGGCCGGAAAGCTCGCGGAAGCCGCCGGCCGAGGGATCTCGCACTCCTCAATCGGACCCCATCCTCGGGATGTGGAAAAACTGGTCCGAGGGTACCGCGATCCCAAGCCCCTCCCTCTCTAAAACCCGAGGCATCCTCGCCTCCTCAAGACGAACGGTCGCATATGGCTCGATCGCCACGAAGTCCGAGAAGTGTCGACCGCTTCGCAATCATCCTGTGTCACTTGACCTGGCCGCCTGATGCATCATATCGGCGGGAGGCTCCACCGGTGTCCTCAAAGGCGATCCACGCCATGCCGGCGCGTCACCCTCTCTCCCGTATAATATGCATCGCAGTCAAAACCTCAAAATCCTCCGCCGCACAGACCGTATCTCGCCGCTCTTCACCGCGCTACCTCAAAGCGATCCTGTGGGAAGAATATCATCCCCTCATCTCGTCTCGCCTCCGTCAAAGGAAGGCAATCCGCGCACCGAGAGTCGTACGCCCCGGAGCTTATTCTTTCCTGGCAAAGCTGGGACCAAGACCGCATGGCCCGATACGCCCGACGTACGCCTCAGCCGCTCACACCGTGACGTGGAAAACTCCAACGCCCATACCGCGAAAGGTAAAAATCCAATCAATCCAAGTAAATAAAAGTGCGTGCTCAAAGGAAAGAGGGAAAGCAAAAAGAGAGCTTATACCTCCAGAGCAAACTCGAAGCAAGATAGTGGAGCTCACAGCTCTTCCGCCGTATCTATCAAGAGCGAAGTACAAACAAATGGCCCCCGGCCTCCCCCAGAAATATCTCCAACCGTCTCCATGTCCCCTCCAAGGACCTCAAGAAGGCAAAGACCGTCGTCCTCAAGCATGCCCAAAGAGCGTGCTCGAAAAGGTAAAACCGTAGGAAGGACCTAGCACCGCTTCCTGCGCTAAACCTATCCTCCCCAGCCTCGTAACTCGCGATGGTCTCCACGATCTCGCCGAAGACCACGGCATACTCCATCCCCATCCCCTTGGGAATAGGGGAAAATCCAAGAAGAGCTCCCGCAGATCGCGTCGCCGTAGCCATCTCTCCACTCAATGCCGCGTCCATCGGGCGACGTACCCGTGATCGCAAAGCATAGTCGAAGGCGTAATCCGCCTCGCCGCCCCGTAAGAAGCGGAATGCGCGGGTCGCATCCCACCAATGCCGCGCTAGAGCGAACATCAAGCTTCTTGCTCTTAGGGAACTCGACTGGCCCCTCAAGCACTCGACAAACTCCCGTGAGCCCCGTCTCGACAACGATCCGTCTCCTGACTCCCAAAGCTCCTCGGCCCGCATCTCCTAAGCCGATCCCACAAGTCAATCACGTACTCCACCGATCCTCGAGTCTTCATCTTGTTCGCTCCGTCACAAAACGGTTTCCGCCCCGTAAAAAAAAGAGAGAAAATGTCAAAAGATTGCCTTTGCATTTACAAAAAAAAAAAAAAATTCGACAAAGATAATGTAAAGATACAATGAGCATAGCCCCATTTTTCTCGCATGAAAGAAAACAATTTGCAAGTCCCAATGCATTCATCAAAAAAAAGAGGATGCATTCCTACGGAAGTAAAACTCCGTCCCATTTTCAAAAAAAATGCATACATGCATATCATCCATCTTACATACAACGGGAGGAAAAATCCGTCCCACTTTTCAAAAAAAAAATCCTAAACATCTCATATTGGCAAAATGCCCATTCTTTCCAAACAAAATGCATGCATTGCATCATCATTCACCAATATCAAAATTTCAAAAAAAATCATCATCAAGAACATGCAATATTCAATTTCAAAAAAAAAAATCACAATTCTTCGAATTTTCACATGCAATTTTCGAATTAAAAAAAAAAATGTGGCGAAAATGCCAATTCTTTTCCCAAGCAAAATGCACATTTTTGGGACACTCACAAATTCATTGCAACATTGCATATCATCAATATCAATATTCAATATTCAAAAAAAAAAGAAATCGACAAGAGGATCAAGAGGATTCGAAATATACCGTTCGGAGATGCGGATCTGAAGCCCAATGTTGCCAAGCATCGGGGTAATGCTCCTCCACAACCGATTGCGAAAGATTGTAATGCCTCCTCATCCGACGAGCTCCACCGCTCGTCCGCTATGGGACCACGTCCGTCTCTTGAAAAAGCGCCTTCCCCCGTGTTCCATTGCTTGAAAAATTGAAGAAAACTGACGAATTTTGAAGCTCCTAGGCCAAAATGGCTGTTCTCCTCGCTTTCTCTCTCTTCGCTCTCGAGCGCTTTCAAAAACCGAATGGGAAGGAGAAGTGGCGTTCTGGCCCTAATTAATACCCCCCGACTTTCCATCCCTATCCGCGCGGATGAGATTGTCGTGGTCAAATGACCCTTTTGCCCCTTTAAAATTTCTCCAGTGGACTCTGCACCATAAAGTTAACCAAAAATTCACTCACAAGAAAAATTACCTCTATAAGCAAACAAACGTAAGACCGAGTGTCCTCAAGAAAGATTACCCCCAGCTAGCCAAACGAAACGTAAAGACCGAGTGCTCCCGAGAAAGATAACGAGATTCCGTATCTTTCATCAAAATTCTTCCCTAGCCAAACGTAAGACCGAGTGCCCCGAGAAAGATAACGAGATCCCGTATCTTTCATCAAAACCCCGCTTTCCAAACGTAAGACCGAGTGCCCCGAAAGATAACGAGATCTCGTATCTTTCATCAAAATCACCCCTAGTCAAAAGACCCGTATTCCCGAGAAATTTCGAGATCTCCCAGATCCCCAAGTTGACAAACGTAAGACCGAGTTAACCGAGAAAGATAACGAGATCCCGTATCTTTCATCAAAATTACTCCCTAGCAGTCAAACGTAAGACCGAGTGCCCCGAGAAAGATAACGAGATCCCGTATCTTTCATCAAAATCTTCCCCTAGCAAATAAACGTAAGACCGAGTGCCCCGAGAAAGATAACGAGATCCCGTATCTTTCATCAAAATTACCCCCAGAAACGTAAGACCGAGTGCTCCCGAGAAAGATAACGAGATCCCGTATCTTTCATCAAAATTACCCCTATAGCCAAACGTAAGACCGAGTGTGCCCCGAGAAAGATAACGAGATCCCGTATCTTTCATCAAAATTACCCCTATAGAAAACGTAAGACCGAGTGCCCCGAGAAAGATAACGAGATCCCGTATCTTTCATCAAAATCTACCCCTAAGTAGCCAAACGTAAGACCGAGTGCCCCGAGAAAGATAACGAGATCCCGTATCTTTCATCAAAATTACCCCCTACCAAACGTAAGACCGAGTGCCCCCGAGAAAGATAACGAGATCCCGTATCTTTCATCAAAATTCCCTAAGCAAGTCAAACGTAAGACCGAGTGCCCCGAGAAAGATAACGAGATCCCGTATCTTTCATCAAAATTACCCCTAGCTAAACGTAAGACCGAGTGCCCCGAGAAAGATAACGAGATCCCGTATCTTTCATCAAAATTACCCCTATAGCCAAACGTAAGACCGAGTGCCCCGAGAAAGATAACGAGATCCCGTATCTTTCATCAAAATTACCCCTAAGCGTAAGACCGAGTGCCCCGAGAAAGATAACGAGATCCCGTATCTTTCATCAAAATCTTCCTGGCAGAAACGTAAGACCGAGTGCCCCGAGAAAGATAACGAGATCCCGTATCTTTCATCAAAATCTTCCCCTGCTAGCCAAACGTAAGACCGAGTGCCCCGAGAAAGATAACGAGATCCCGTATCTTTCATCAAAATTACCCCTAAGCAGAAACGTAAGACCGAGTGCCCCGAGAAAGATAACGAGATCCCGTATCTTTCATCAAAATTACCCCCTAAGCCAAACGTAAGACCGAGTGCCCCGAGAAAGATAACGAGATCCCGTATCTTTCATCAAAATTACCCCTATAGCCAAACGTAAGACCGAGTGCCCCGAGAAAGATAACGGATCCCGTATCTTTCATCAAAATCATCCAACTAGCCAAACGTAAGACCGATTTCCTGCACGAATACGTCCGATTTTCCTCAAAGAAAGGCTAACGAAATCCCCAAAGAAAGTTAACGGAATCCCAAAAGCTAACGGAATCTCGAGTAGTACTCGAACTACGAAAGGGCTTGATTCCCACTAGGGACACGTAGGTAGCCTATCATTAGGTCCAGCCCTCGACCAAAACGGTCACCCTCTCCTTCTAAGCAGACAAAGTCCACCGAAAGGCCATTTCAAATTAAGGTCCGAGGCGCCTAAAAAGCCATCATCATTAAGGTCCGAGGCGCCTAAAAGCCATCATCATCAAGGTTCGAGGCACCTAAAACGCCATCTCCAAGGTTCGAGGCACCTAAAACGCCATCTCCAAGGTTCGAGGCACCTAAAACGCCATCTCCAAGGTTCGAGGCACCTAAGACGCTATCACTAGAAAGCGATAAATCGCAATCATCCCCAAACAGAGACCGAAAATGGTCATTCCTATCCCCACAGAAGCGGATACCCATCGACCAAAAATGGTCATTCCTATCCCCACAGAGCTGATACCCATCGACCGAAAATGGTCATTCCTATCCCCAAATAGAAGCGGATACCCATCGACCAAAAATGGTCATCTCTTATCCCCAAGCAGAGTTTCTTTCCAAAGAAACGACCGTAGAACTCGCTCACCAAAGTTCGAGGCACCTAAAACGCCATCATCTCCGGGTCAAAGACCCGAACTACGATCGGCTTCGATTCCCATTCGGGATACGTAGGTAGCCTATCGCTAGGTTCACCCACCCGATCACTCGATCATCCCGCCAAATATGGAGCCTTACTCTTATCGACGACCCCGCTTCCTTCGAAGCGCCGTCGCCGAGGGGCTACCGTGTAAGTGCTCCAATTTGAGCTTGTTAGAATTTTCGCTATAAAATTAACGAAAGTTATAACATTTCTAACAATTCCTAACTATCCTAACATTTCTAACAAAGTGAGGGTAAATGGGCATTGTTATTTAAGGTTAAACCTTAAAAAGAATCTCAAAAAGAAAAACAAATGAAGAAAACCAAATATAGCAATGTCAGAAAACAAAACCGGCCGGTCAATTTGAATTTTGAAAAAGATTATTCTTCTTGTCCAAAGTCAAGCCGCATTTAATGAACAACGCACGCCGCTCGATCCTATCCGCGCGGATAAGTATGCATTTTCAGAGGGCTATAAATTGAGCCCTCCAAATACGTAAATAAGGGAGGAAGAACAGAAATGCAACGAACCTCTGGCGAAATATAGAGAGAAAACAGTGAGAATTCTCAAGAATTGTCACCTTTTTTCTCTCCAATCTTTCCCAACTCATACTCATCCACTCACTCTCATATTCAAGCCCTAAACACTCATACACTCAAGCCAAACACTCAAGAACACAAGGAAGATTGGTAAACCCTCTTCTTCCTAACCCTAAATCTCATCCATGCATGCATCTTCAAACTACAAAATGTAGTTCTTTCATCTTTTTTCTCTAGATCTAAGAAAATCACCATGGAAGACCATCTCCATGGATGATCTTCTACAAAGATCAACATTATTTTCAAAGCTTTTCTTTCTTACTTGCAAAAATGCACTTTCAAAACCCTAAAAACCATTTTCAAGCACTAAATCTTGATTTCAAAGGGTAAAATCCCCTCCCCAAGCAAATGAAATGCTTAGTCCTAATGTACCCAAGGATGGTTTGGTATAGTTGATTCACCACTAAAATGTCTAGTGATCACTAACCAAAACCTAGGGAAATGGGGACAAGCATGGATGCAAAACCCCCTTAAAATCATATTTTCTTTCTTGAGAAGTTGCTGTCCAGTAGCAATTTTCTCAGACCTCAGTCCATGGTCTTAATTTTTGGACACAGATGAACTTGGAATTCTGGTGTTGACTACAAAACACTTTTTGTAGCCAACATCCAGAGCTTTCCAGACATATTTTTACCTTATTTTTTGGGTGAGTAAAACTCCTCTTTTCAATTTTTCTTTCAGAGGCTAGTTCATCAGCTTCTGGGAATCCAGATCTCATATCTGAGGTTTCCAGAAGGTTTTGACCTCTCAAATCTTCTCCAAAATGAAAATTTCTTTCACACAAAGTTTATTCAAGGAGTCTAGAGAAACTTTCATTCTCTGAGTTCATCCAGATTATGAAGTTTTAGGACCCTTGAATCCATTTCAAAATCAGGTGTCTGCTGCCATTTTCTTCTGGCAGAAGTGACTTCTCAACTTCAAAAGGTTTTTTGAGTACCAAATCTCAAACCAAAAATTCTCCAAAAAATCATGGGATCAGTTTAAAGTCTTAAAAGGACATCCCAATTTTTACTTTTTCCAGTTTCAACTTATTTTGGCCAAAACACATACACACACACACACAAATGATTTTCAGCTTGGAAGACTCGTTTTTACGAGGCGCGTCGGGTGCACACTAACGTCCTTCCCGACGCGTAACATGACCTCCGAACCTAAATCTCTGATCTCGGGCTTTTTTCAAAGTTTTGGCCCTTCAAAATTAAAATGGCGTGGCGACTCCGTTTTTTCCGGTTTTATTTGGTTTTTCAAAGAAACGCGAAAATCGAATTTTTCCCGCGAAAAAGGCAACACATCGTTACAAAGGGGGTAGGCGGGGTGGGTGGGGCGGTTTCAAAAAATAAAAAAAAAAATTTTTTTTTTTGGGGGTGGGGTGGGGGTGGGTAGGGGGTGGGGTAGGCAGGGGCGGGTGGGGCGGTTTCCAAAAAAAAAAAGGGGGGAGGGTGGGGGGCGGGGTGGGTGGGGCGGTTTCCAAAAAAAAAAAATAAAAAAATTTTGGGGGGAGGGTGGGGGGTGGGGTGGGTGGGGCGGTTTCCAAAAAAAAATTAAAAAAAAATTTTTTTTTTTTTTGGGGGGGGGGGTTGGGGTAGGCAGGGGGTGGGTGGGGCGGTTTCCAAAAAAAAAAAAAAATTTTTTGGGGGGGTGGGGTGGGGTGGGTGGGGGCAGTTAATTTTTTTTTAATTATTATTATTATTATGTTGTACCGAGTGTAATATGAGTTGTACATTAAAGCCAAGAACAAGAGTTGTAAAATGATTTACGAATTTGAAATTGGTAAATCATTTTACAAAGAAAACCTCCTTTTTTTACATTCTTGTAAAATGTTTTACATTTGACTTTCTTTTACAAGTGGTTACCAAACACTCGAAAGTAGGTAAAACATTTTTCGGAAAACATTTTACTTGAAACAAACACCCGAAAACAAGGAAAATATTTTCCGGAAAATGTTTTACATGAAACAAACGGAGCCTAAGTTTCTTGAATTTTCCATTTAGGAGAAAATGGACAAAAGCTGGACAAAAAAATTCCATTTATTTTAGAGTCACGAATCTATCTATATATTAAAGCAGGTCATCCATTGAACAGTAATAGCGCCAAAAATTTTGCCAAAATCTCTGGGGCAATTTCGTAATTTCCTTTCATGGTATAATTGAAGATATGCTAAAAATGTACACGTGGCAAGTCGTGATTGGGAGTAAAATGGCGTTTGCAATACACGCGCCGACAGAGGCGCGTGTATGCAGGCGGATTTCATTTTTTTTTATTGTGACACAAGATCGGTAAATCATTTAATGTAGACAAAAAAGGTTGTCACCGTTGGAATCGTGACAAGGATCGGTAAATCAAAATAGGTTGTCAAGGATCGGTAAATGAAAATCAAAATAGGATCAGTTGTCACCATTGAAAATGTAAACCAAAATAGGAATTTGTAATTTAATTTACCGATTGATACCGATCTATCGGTTGATACATGTTCAATCGGTTGATACCGATCAATAATAAGTGAATGACATCATTGAAGTCATTTAATGTAGGCAAAAAAGATTGTCAACATTGGAAATGGAAACCAAAATAGGACCAGTAAGTTCATACCATTTTTGTTGATCGGTCACCATTTCGGTTGTGTACCAAAATAGGAGTTCATGCCATTTTTGTTGCCCGGTCATCAATTTCAGTAAGTCAACAGATCCAAACAACCTTTGTTGACCGGTCACCAATTTCAGTAATCCAACTGATCCAAACAACCTTTGTTGACCGGTCACCAATTTCAGTAAGCCAACTGATCCAAATCAGGTTAACCGATTCAAACCAAACCAATACAAACTCCGTCTCACTTTAAATTACAAAATAATAATTATTAATAAAGAAAATTAAATAAAAATAATTAATGGCATCTTAATGTCATATATTGAAACGAAGGCACTAACATTACAAACATTAATTTTTGAGCAAATGAAGCAGTATTATTTTTTTAAATATTCATTGGGATGAAGAAAGTAATGTTCATTTTTTTGGACAAAAAATGTAGTATTATTTTTTGGTTATTCATTTTGAGTCGAAAGTAATATTTATTTTTGAAATGAATAATATATTTTTTTACATAATTATATTTTTTTAAGTATTTATTTGAGATAAAAAAAATAATATTTCTATTTAGTTTTCTTTATTAATAATTATTATTTTGTAATTTAAAGTGAGACGGAGTTTATACCTTTGATTTAATTTGGATCGATTGTGACATAGTTTGAATCGATTGTGTTTAGTTTGAATCGGTTGTGGCCGGTTTAGATCGGTCACACACACATTATTTAACTGATTTTAAGAATCGGTAAGACAATCATAAAAAATCAGTAAGACAGGCATTAGAATCGGTAAGACAAGTCATAAAGAATCGGTAAAACAGGCCTTAAGAATCAGTAATCAACATGTGGCATAAAGGCATTAAGAATCAGTAATCAGCCTGTGGCATAAAGGCATTAAAAATCAGTAATCAGCCTGTGGCATAAGCATCGGTCACACACACACACATTATTTATTTCCTTCTCTTTCTCTTACTGTCTCTTTCTTTTTATTCTCTTTCTTTTTTTCGTTCTTTCTTTTTTTTTTTTTATTATATTTTTTGAGTTATTATTTAATATTACCAACTAATTTTTTAATCATTTATAAATTTAATATATTTAAAATTTGCATTTTTTTATTTACTAATTTATATATAGAGTTAATTACTTTTTTTTTAAAAAAAATTGGTTATTCTTTTTATACAATAAAATTTCTTTTGCTTGACCATAAATAAGGAAAATTCATTTAGATAAAAACAATTCTTTAATACTCCTATATAAGTGGATGACATCATTGAAATCATTTAATGTAAGCAAAAAGGATGTCACCATTGAAAATGGAAACCAAAATAGGATCAGTTAAGTTCATGTCATTTTTGACCCGTCATCATTTCAATGATTTATCGATCCTTGGTAATTTTAACCAATAATCATTACCGATCCTTGGTAATGTGGCCCGCTTTTGATAATTTAAGCTCGGTCATACTTTTATATAATTCCACACCACAACACAACCGATCCAAAAATAGGTCACAATCGATCAAACTCAATCAAAGGTATAAACCCCGTCTCACTTTAAATTACAAAATAATAATTATTAATAAAGAAAACTAAATAGAAATATTATTTTTTCCCATCTCAAATAAATACTTTAAAAATTATACTTCTATAAAAAATTATAATCTTCATTTCAAAAATAAATATTACTTTCGACTCAATATGAATAACCAAAAAATAATACTATATTTTTTGTCCAAAAAAATGAACATTACTTTCTTCATCCCAATGAATAATTAAAAAAATAATACAACTTCATTTGCCTCAAAAATCAATGTTCGTAATGTAATGTTAGTGCCTTCGTTTCAATATATGATATTAATTTTTAAACAAATGAAATAATATTTTATAAAATGTTTATTGGGACGAAGATAGTAATTTATTTTTTTAGACGATGTAGTATTCTTTTGTAAAAATTAATGTTTATAATATTAGTGTCTTCGTCTCAGAAAATGAATATTAATTTTTGAGACAGGTAAAATAGTATTTTTTTTTTTTTTAATTGTTCATTGAGACAAAGGAAACAATTTTTTTTTTTTGGATATAGAAAATAGTTTTAATTTTGGGAAGAAAGTAATATTCATTTTTGAATTGAAGGATTTTTTTTTAAAGTAGGATTTTTTTCATTGTAAAAAAATGAATATGGCTTCCTTCGTCTCAATGAACATTTAAAAAAGAATACTATTATATTCGTCCAAAAAATTAATGTCATTTTAATGTCATATTTTGAGACGAATGAACTAACATTACAAACATTAATTTTAGAGGCGAATGAAGTAGTATTAATTTTTAAAATATTCACTGGGACGAAGGAAGTAATGCTCATTTTTTTTTGGATAAAAAATGTAATATTATTTTTTGGTTATTCATTTTGAGTCGAAAGTAATATTTATTTTTGAAATGAATAATTAATTTTTATAGAAATATATTTTTTAAAGTATTTATTTGAGATGGAAAAAATAATATTTCTATTTCATTTTCTTTATTAATAATTATTAATTTGTACTTTAAAGTTAGATGGAGTTTGTACACCGATTTGATTTGTTTGAAGTGGCAACTAAATGATGGTCTTAAAATATTGATTTGTAATGATGATAAGCCCTACCAATCTGATCTATGTACTGATAATGTAGTGTTTAAGAAAGTTTTTCATAATGTATATATCTATTTAACTTTTTTATTGTTTTACTTTAATTTCTATCTTAGAGTAACATGTAATGATTCGTGCATCGCACGGGAGTAAAACTAGTGGGGTTGATGAAAATGACCGGAGATTCAATTTTGTTTGGATCCTCTAAACATGAATAGTTTATTTTCTTTTATTTTAAATTATTCTTCTTAAAGTCAGAATTCGATAATCTATAAATCAAATTTGGACATATATGTCAGAACTGATTTTCCAATGAGTTATTTTATATTCCTTAAAAAAGAGAGCTAATTTTAGGATGACCTGAATATAACATTGAAAATTATTTTATTCAAATTGACTAATTAGTTAATTTAAAATATTTTTTTTGTATTGAATCTATATTTTTCTCTTATAATTTATTCTGATTTCCATGTAATAAAAATTTGCTATATTTTAAATACAAACTACAAGCATAATACAGTATGTGCAAAAAGAAAAAACTATATTTTGCTATTAGAAGAAGCATTCGATTTTCGAAAAAAAATTGATTTATAGTCATTTAATTGTACTAAAAATTTGCTATATTTAAAAACTATATTTTGCTATTAGAAGAAGCATTCTGATTTCCATGTAATAAAAATTTGCTATATTTAAAAATACTTATTTTTACGTTGCTTTTATCATAATAAAATTGTACTAAAATTAAAAAAAAACACGGTACTCGTCAGGAGAGAGATTAATTTAATTTTGGTAGTAATGACAGCAGATTGGGGAATGAATTCAACAGTGTAACGAAAAACGACAGTAAGCAAAATAAACGTCGTCAAAGGTAAAGGTTTTACCTTGGAAAAATCTTAGGTCGCTTTCTCTGTCTGTCTAATTGAACATTTCATTAACTTCAGCTTAATTATAACTTTTTATGTTGGTTAATAAAAAAACTAATTTTTATAATTTTAATACTAATTTATATCAATACAAAAATGATTTTAAGCATGCTTGACTTTGATTTATGAGTGTATGATATACAAATATATGTAACTACGGTAATGCAATATATATGAGTGTTCATGAACGAAATTTCGCTTAAACATCGTACTTGCTCACACGATGAGCGAAAATTACTCATCGTCATGAATGATGCTCTTAAATGATAAAAAGGTGTAAATTTGTTAAAAGTCCATTTTCATGGGCTGTCTACCTAATATTCCAGAAAAAATAAATAAGAATGGCTCTTTGATAATTTGATTCCCTATTTATGTTATTCTTGGTTCATGAATTTTGTTTTGGATGGAATGAAAACCAAAATTAGTGCAATCTGTTGTTGCCATATTTTATCTAAAAACACTGTAAATTTTAGTGGATAAATCCGTTGTCTCCCATAACTACAATTAAAAAACACTTGGAATATTATTTTATCAACAACTTAATTTCTCTTTATTTTTCCCTCCTTTTGTATGAAAATTTCTTAGTTATGATTTTTTTTAATCGAAAAGGGATTTAAGAAGCCCCTAATTTTGTTAAAATATGAAAATAAAGTGTAACGGGGACAAAACCAAATCATCACGGAACAAAATGTGAATCAAAAAAAAAAAAAAAGAAAGAAAGAAAGAAAGACATAGAAATAAAACTATCCCCGATATCTTTTAGAGTCTCGACATTAACGCGTTATTGCCATTTCTTTTATTAATCAAGATTATAGTAATCACTCATTATATTTGATATTTTCACGTGTTGTCCAGAATTTATCTGAAAACGAAAAATATATATATATGTCTCTATATTTAAGTTCAGGATACAAATTTATCATTATACAAGTTAATTGTCATATGTGATTTTGTACTCACGAAAAATGTGAGTACACTTAACCACCGTTAACTTTTCGTTATTAACGAAAATGCTGACTAAGCGAATTAGGTGGAATTTAAGATGTAACATGTGAAAAAAATTGCACACGTGAAATTTATGATGAGAATTGAAAGAACATATTTACATAAATCTCATAATATAAGAGTAAACCAAGATCGTAAACTTAAGTACATTAATATAAACTAGTGTAACACCCATGCGTTAAACGCACGACCATAACACTTTGACAAAAATAGAGTCTTAAATAAAAGAGTCAATATAAATATAAGGATAAATATTAAATTGCCTCTTCTCTTAGACTTCAAGAATATTTCCTGAGTAAATAAATTTTTAACATTTATTAAAATAAAAGTACAACAAAATATTTCAAGTGATATAAAATTTATCATACAATTAATTATATTCGATAATGACTGACCAATATAAATGTAATGATCGTTTTAACTTCTAACCCCTGTTATAATATCTTGCAGATAAATATTTTATGCACTTAAATATATGAATCAGATATGTTGGAAGAATATAAAGAAAACTATAAATAATATATAAAATTTATGTAAAAAAAAATATAATATCATATACCACTTTCTAAATAATAATTTTTGACAAAAAAGCTTACATATGTTAATGAGATAATATTACAAATTTTGAAAAAAATTCTTGTAAACAATATTAGTTGTTTGACTTGTTGGCTTCCCATCTTCATCACATATTAAAATCTTCACACCAACACGATTAATTACTCTTGACAATTCAACATAAAGCTGCCCATGACTAAATACCGGTCTTTTGAAAAGCTTTCTTGAAAACGACGACATTAGTGGTACTGTCTGAAGTTGCATTGGCACCGTCTTTATGGGTGATTGAAATATGAAGACCTTGAGGATTGGTAACTCGTGATAAAGCGACATACAATTGACCATGACAGAAAACAGATTTCCTTAAAAGAACACCGATCTTGGATAATGATTGACCATGACATTTGTTAATCGACATCGCATAAGAAACCATCAACGGGAACTGCATTCGCTCGAATTTAAACAGTATCCTCGAATCTGATGGTGTCAAGGACATTTTTGTAATAAATTACACATACTTAAATGAGACAATAAACTCCTATACTTCTAGGATAAATCAATCAATATTTTTTTTCTGATTAATTATTTACAACTATACCAAATAAGCAATGAAATATTTGTTACAAGGGTACTACAATTACAGAAAATTATAAATAAAATACAATTAACAAAAAATGAAAATATAAAGGATAAGTTGTTGAATTTTGATGCACGAGCCCAATGAAATCACTGTCTCCTTAAGACATATTTGATCCCTCACCGAGTGTGCTTGAGTTTGCTTGGTTCACTTGTCTCCCAGGATAGAACGTGCGGACCGGAGGCACTTCGCACCTAAAGTTCCCGGCGAGTTGTTGTGCTTGGACTAGTTCACCTCTTCTTCAGATGTTTCAAAGAATAAATGGTAAAATGGGAGGTGTGTGAATGTGTTGTTAATTTAGGTGGGCTTTATTTAGGAGTTTAAAAAGGATAATATAGGAATATTGGAGGTGCGTATATTATCGAGTGTTTAATTTTTTTTTTTTACTAAGGTTCCGTTTGTTTGGAGGAAAATGTTTTCCGGAAAACATTTTCCTCATTTTTCGGTGTTTGTTTCGCACCAGAAAATTGGGAAAACTTCATTTTTATCTTATTTTTCGGAAAAAAATTTCATTTTTCGGAAAACATTTTGCCGAAAATTATTTTCCGAAAAATATTTTACGCTAAACAAACTAAGCCTAAACTTAATATTTTGGAGGAATTTAGTAATGTTGAAGGGGCGAATAACAAATCTCAAATGAACAATGAGAGTCCAATTGGGAGATCACGGTAGTCGTCCTGTTCCAGCGCGTGCCATGTGCAGTTAGCATCCTCATCACAAAAGCTCCAATTCAACCCTTCAATTCAAAGACACTGAATCACGGAATTAGATAGAGATATAAACACTGATACGGACCGCCGATTAACCGCCGCAGTTCACGATAAACAGCCCCACCCCTCTCCCTTCTCCTCCGTCCACTTCGAATTGGAGATTCATAGGGATTGATCACAGAAATCACCTCTGTCACAATGGCTAGCAATGGCGGCAACAATGATAATCCATTGCTACGTGCTGAGATCGGTCCAGACGGTCTCGCTAGGGAATCTCCGCTCATCGCATACACCGAGAAGGTTTCTCTCTTTTTCTTTCTAATCTAATGTTGTTTCTAATGTAATTTCCGGCATTTTGAGTTAATGTTGGTGTAATTTCCGATTTCTCCCTCCCCCACCAGATTATTGAAGAAGAGCGGCTTCAATTACGAAAGTATGTTCAATTTAACACCTCTCTTTGTCATTGGATCTATCATCCTTATTGCTTCGTTTCTAATTTATAATTCCTCCGAGCTTTGTTCAATTATGTGTTCTCTTTATCATTCTGTATTTACATAAATTTGAACTTATAGTGCTAGGTTTCAACTTACTCCATCCCTCCCACCTTGGTTTTAGTGGCCAAATCAATTGAATTATAACCAAAATTTATCTTGTCAAATTTAAAACTTGCTATCGACAGTATTCTTTGTAATGCATCAACAACAATTTTTATAATTCAAGACGATAATGATTTTTTTCATAAAATTTTGGTCAACGTTCAATAAACCAAAATCAAAGTGGAACTTTCTTTCCGGTACGAAGGGAATATTATCTAACTAGCAAAGTTTCAACAAGTGCCACACCTTATAATTCAAACTTATGTACTGTAATGTAAGCTCGGTTTTTGAGCAATCTTGTGATGTTCAGCCATTGATCAAATTTCTATTCGGATAACCTAAGTTGAATTAGTGACCTTTATGAACTAAAAGTTTGCTAAGCCTGTTAAAGTTGACGGCTAAAAGGAAACCAAAAAGTTTGTCTTTGGATGTCTGATCAGCTACCGCATTGGATGAAATAACACCTACACCATTGCTCTCTGCCCTGTTCCCATGTATATAAGGTGTAGACCGTACTTTTAAGCCAAGAAAATGGAAGATATTTTCTTCCTTCTTTTGGTTCACTTAATTAATGATAGAATTTTTAGTTGTCTACTTGAGAAGGTGATAACATAATAGTCTGTACTTGTTTTTATTGATCTTTAAGCCAATATCGCACCTACACCATTGATCTCTGCCCTGTTTCCATGTGTATGGAGTTTCTGAGTTTTGCCAAGATCTGTTTCAAAAGGCTTCTACGCAATTCCATGAGAAGTTTCTTTTTCATTTAGCCTTTCACCTTGGTGTTAATAACAATGTGGGTGTGCTTCCAAAACTCGTTGATGCATGTACATCGAGGTCTTCATTTTGTTTTTTTCACACTCTATTTATGGTGGATTAACCCAGCCTTGTACCTAGAGTAGATTGAACAGCTACTATAAGGATTATTAGCCACCATTGTGTTTTGCTTTTGTACTATGAAATCAAGTGAACATAATCACTCCGGCATATGTCATTACGAATGACGCTTGTCTTACAATCTACTGCATCAATATATTTCATTCCAGATACATTGATGAAAACTATTCCAAAATCCGTGATGTGGAAAGAGAACTGTCAAATCTTACCATGGAAGTAAAACTTACTGCTGGCCCAAAGAAAGCAGGTTGGTGCATCATTTTATCTACTTTTTGCAAATGTAAATTTCAATATAGGCTCTTTGTTGGAGTCTATGGCCAAGAAATATTCCACAACTCTCTAATGTATATTTACACCTTCAGCACTCGAACACATGAGGAAGAAAATAGAAATTTCGACAGAGAGAATTCGCGTTGCTAAGCTGAAGGAGGAAGAAGCACGGAAGGTTTACCTTTTTCAGTTTATATGCTTATCTCATTTCCTTTTCAAGTATATAACATTTTTATATTGAAGTCAAAATCATCATGTAAGATTTTCTCGGATATGCTTTTTGTTCTTCATATTCTGCCTGGGACTTTGTCCCAGTTCGAAAGTGAAACCGGTCAGATTTTGAAGCTTGAGTATAATTTTAGCTATAGAGCAGCCACTTTGTACTGATTAGGTTCATATCTTTTCAATGTTGAGCACCTCCTTAGGGCATCTCCAATGGGAAGAGTTAAGCCATAGGTATCAAAATCAAAGTTTGATACCTATGAAGCACTATTCATATGGTATCAAATTTCATCTCCAATGATGGTATCAAAATCAAATTTTGATACCCATGTAAAAGGTATCAGCATCTCCAATGGTAGGTATCAAAATCAAATTTTTATTTTCATATTCTTAGTTTTATTTCACATTTAAAATACTTTAACTAATTAAATATTTTTAATAATTAAGTATGAATAAATTGAATAATAATTAAATAATTATTTAATTTAAGTAAAAAAAATCTATTTTGATCAGTGACATGTTTTCATTCGCTAGCGAGATTACATATGATAAGATGATTAAATAAAAAAAATAAATAATCTATTTTTATATGCATATTATTAATTTTATTTCACATTTAAAATATTTTTTATAAGATTTTTTTTAATTTTGTTAAAAAAATCATATTTAAGATTTTTAATTATTAAATATAAATAATGTTGTCTCAAAAAATATAAATAATTCTGAATAATAATTAAGTTTAAAATAAAATAAAAATATTATTAAGAACAAAATAACTAACCATCAATTTTCTAAATGAAGTAAAGTAAAAATATTGTATAAACATAGTAGTTGATGGTTAATCCAAATAAATTTTTAACTTTTTGGACAAAAAAAATGAAGATTCCTGACGTTTGATTGCTGGCCCCTTACAAATTCTGCCAATTCTCCTTGACCCGCGTGTATTACAATTGCTTGGAGTTAGGCAAGGTATAAAATTTGGTACCTTGCTTAACTCTTTATCAAAATTTGGTACCTCAAATTTCTAGCATTGGAGATGTTACTCTTTGAGGTGGCCCAGGTGGGTATCAAAATTTGATTTTGATACCCACCATTGGAGTTGCCCTTATGCTTGAGAAAAATGTAATAGTAGCCTTTTGCTATCATTTGTTACATGATGAACCTTTGTAATGCCTCTCACCAGCCACTCGACTTTTAAAGTAATGCTCTGATAACCATGGTGCCCTTTTGAAATGCTTGGATTTTTTTCTTGTCAGTTAGGGTGTATTGTTGAAATATGTACGAAATTTTTGGAATATATAGCCTGTCATGTTAGTGTATATACCTGAACCTCAACCTTAACCATATTCTCCATTTCATGACATCCTCCAAATTATGTCAAGAAACGGGAGTCACATTTGTTTGATTTTCTAATAATGGTGCCAACTGTGAATACTCAAGAAAGTGCACAAACATTAAGATGATGACTGCTGCATTTTATGTTCCCAGGACTAATATTATTTTGTGTGAGGTCCATTGTATTGTTGAGTCGTGAGATGCATCTAATAATTCTGGGGAAGAGATTGCTTTCTTGGCCAAATATGGCAAGCATGCAGTAAACTCAACAAGCTAAAATACATGAATAGTTCTCAAAACTTGCTGTTCCATTTTATAAAGCTTAGGCAAATTTGATTTTCCCTGATTATAGTATTTCATGGTTTGCTTAATGTTCTAGTCATTAAGTATTTTCCCAGTCCTTGGAGTCCTAATGATTTAATTTCTTAACATCATGCCACCCAATAAGTAATTTACTCATGGCTCAATACTTTTCTGCTCTTCCAGGCTTGGGAAGCAGCCTCAAAGGTTGTCAAGGACGAAGAAGCATTGAAGCAGAGGCTATGTGAAGACTTGAGCAATCTGGTATGCATACTTCTGTCGTCAAGCTTTCTTTCCATTTCTTTTGTTTGACAGACAAAACTCAAATATTTATCCCTGCATATAGGTTCAAGAGAGCAGCAACTCCCAGTTTGCTAGACTAGAGGAACTAAAAAGGCGGCTAGAAGCTATGAACCCAGGCAGATCATCCACCACTGTTGCGCCTGTACACCCTCTTTTCCTTTATTTCCTGGTCCAATTTTCTCTTCCCTTTGATGTTTGTTTCTGTTAGATGCGTATCACCTTGAACGGGTGCTTGGCGGCGTGTGAAATTTGCTAATGAAGTGAGCCACTAAATAAAAAATACAGAGTTACATACTTTCTGTTTCATTTCCAACTTTCAATTTGCTTTGCCAGTATGCTTGTTTCACAATTTTTTTTGTTCTTTTTCCCAAATAAATAGACTTATGAGTGTATGGACTTTGCAAAGTAAGCATACTGGCGAAGCATATTGAGAGTTGGAAATGAAACAGAAATTATATACTCCGTAACTCTGTACATTTTATTTAGTGGCTCACTTCATTAGCAAAAGAGATTGGAAAGGCTTGATGGGTGGACCATTAAGGAGTTAACCTAGCTTTATTTTTTTCAAAGTTTGTTGTCTGCATGTTTTTCTTGCTTGACAGGTCTGATTCTAACCTCTTGATTTATTTATTTTCATACTATTAATCACATACATCTTCTTCAGCAGAGGTTTACTTGGTGGGGGTTGGGATGTCAACTTCGTCAGAATGAAGATAAATCTGTTTCTTGTTTAACTCTCATCCCACTTCACCACACTACGCAATTCGCAAAATACTTATCATTATCCCAAAGCGTCCCTTTTCCATTCCATCCTCTTATTGGGCCATTTCTTTTGCCGAAATGAGTCATTCACTTAATTCTGTGCCCCTGATCTTCAGACAATATGGTGTTGATAGTAAATATAGTATAGCCTAAGTGGCACCTTAAAGCTGTATTACTTTCAAGCCACTATCTTTTAGAGGGTAGGACTAGTAAAAGATGGTTTCTTAGGACAGTATATAGAAGTTCTTTTTACATTTTTTTTATTGTTCTTGAAATCACTCTTCAATCTCTATAAAAATTGAGAAACTCAACTTACATGGGGATTTCTTGGTGTTGTGGGTGTTGAAATTTTGCAGACGCTTCTCCAATACTTCTCAGCCTGATCCGTAATTAAACACCTGCCAATTTGTTGCATGGTCAACAGTCAACACTAGCTAGAACCCTATTAATTTTGACAAACTCCTGAGCTCTTAATTGCTTAAACTGTTGAGGCACTGAAAGTGCTATTGGTTTCTTTGGCTAGTGAAGAAGGATTCATCTGTTACGTGCTCTAACTAAATCAAAGCACCAAGGCGTAAAAGTTCTGTTACTCTTATGGATTTTTCTCAAATGACTGGTAGTTTCTCAAGCTACATTTGTCTTGGCAAAAGAAATGAATTTACATTCTCCCAACCCAAAAATGAATTGCATTATTTGATTCGGTCATGTGCATCACATTTTTGTTTTATGCTGCCACCTGCCTGTCTTGTTTTAAGGAATTTTATAACTTTGCTCTCCTTTATCATGTATAGGATGCAAATCAAGCGGGACCTGCACAGAGTGCTGTTAGCGTTTCCTCAGCTCCTAGTACAGTAGAACTTCCTGCTCAATCTTCTGGGAATGTATCTAACCAAGGAAATATACCTGCAGTCACGAACAACCAGAATCAACAGCAATCAGCAGACACTGAAGGAAGGATGAAGAAGAAAAATGCGATTCAAGGAAGAGGAAGGGGAATTGGAGCTATACTTAAGGGTAGAGGACCAGCAGCACCTGGTTGGACTGGAGCTGGATTTGATGTGGATGGTAGAACTTAAGAGTTAGCTTCTCAGATCTCTTAAAGTAGATGATAAAGATTCGTTGTTTTCCTGCCAGGTATATGCTTGGTGAACTTTATCATCGGTAATTATATAGTTGGCCTGAGGTATTTTCCCAGTTACTTAGAGCTGCTGATGCTAAGTTTGTGAATCAGTTAGGCCTTCCATATCTAGTGTATGATTTCTCAGAAGTCCTGCAATTGGACTATATTATAAGGGATACTTGAATGTGATATCCTTTTGTTTAATTTGAATTTTTGGATCTCGATATCTGATTTCTGTGTACATAATGACCAAAAAGATCCAACCAATTTTACTGGTGTTTATTGTATGTAGTTCTGGTGCACTTAAGAGTTAAGACTATTAAGGTGTACTTGGATAATAATTTGTGAAAGCTGGAATAAAGGGAGTTGTTCTGGCATAATTAAGGTACACCAGCTTTATATCCTCTTTGTGAATTTTTCTTTGATCTAGCTTATTTCTGTGTATGTGGGATGGAGATGTGAACTTGTGAAGTGAATCAGCACGTGTGTGAAGTAGAGCTCTAGTGATCTCGTGGTGTGCTGCTTAGGTTCATGGAAGAAATGCCAAGCAAACTCTAGTGTTTTCTTTTTTGGATGAAGGTGAAGCGATCTCCTGATTTCTCGAAGCTGGGGAAAGAGGGTGGGATGGAGATAGATGAACTTTAGAAGCTGAGCTGTTTAGACTGTACAGACTTTTTTTTCGTATACAGCTTAGAATGGAACTATTGTGGCATGCTCGTGTCACTGAAACGGGAGATTAGGTTAAATACCCCATGTGATCATTGAGCCCTTTCCTCAGAAACTAATCATGATAATGCATGTTGATAGTCAAAGTACAATTCTCACTGACTGTTATATTGATCTGTGATAAAATTATTGAGGAAGTTTCTGTGCTTGAATGAAAGTTGGATCAAACTGAGACCTGTATTGTAGTTTCTTAATACTTGTATCCTATGCGCTATTCGCACTCACTCATATCCTATTAACTTTGTCTGTGTTGGTGGTTAGAGTTGATAAATACATCTGAAAATTGCCATTCTAACATTCTTGAAAGAAATTGTAAGAGTTGGTGATCATGTTTATGGACCATTACTTGATGATACTGTCAGAAGCCTCTTTGAGTCATCCTTTGGGCAATGACTGGAGCAACTTTACATCTGGTACTCTCTCTCCCTCTGTGTGTGTGTGTGTGTGCGCGTCCCTCCCTCTATCTATATCTCTGTGTGTTTATATGCATGCATACATACATATATGTAATGCGCTAGATATATATCTATGGGCATTATAGGTATCCTAGAAACCTATGCTAGTGAGGCTTGAGTACTCATTGATCCTGCAATCGCCAGGCTCGTAAAAAGGCTATTTGATGCAGATAACCTAACTCTTTAGTATTGAAGTTATGACAAAGTGTAGCCTTGCTGCAGTAGCGATGTATGGTCGTACAATCAGCAACTTATGCTCTTAATTGTACATTTGATTTAATGGAAGGAACTTGGGTAGGTTCACTTTTCATATTTTTGCAGTTTCTAATGTCATGCTCACACAGTAGTTTCAATGCTGTTTGTGTTGATGCAATGGTGATGGTGATCTTATGGTAGCTGTTGGCAGTGACAGTTGTGTTGGTGGTTTTTTGCAGTAGGTATCCATATCGGACGATTGTGGCTGGTTCATATTGAAGGTTAGCCTGAAAATAGGGTTACTTGAAATTTCTCAGGAAGAAGAAAATGATTATCCTTCCTGCATTAGTGTATATTTCAACTTCCTATCTTTGAAAACTGGAACTCCCTGCAAATGTCTTAATATAGAGGTTTTCGGTAATTTTTCTTCTAAGATTAGATTGAGTCATCTAGTTCTAGAAAATTTTCTGTGAAAGTTACTCTTTAGTGGGGCACCAAAATTTGTGGAAACGAAGAGATGGATAAGGTTTCCGTCGGCGATGCCTTGGCATATGTTCTGAGGGAATGCACATGTTAAAGGTCAGTTTATAATTATCCATGGACAAAACCTTATCATAATATGTTCCTGAGGCAATGCACATGTTAAGGCCTTAAGGGCCAGTCAGATAAATTATCCATGGACAAAATCTTAGCATAATGCACATGTTAAGGTCAGTCAATATTGAAGTACCCATTTATCTGCTTTTACAAGTTCCAATGTCGATTTTGGTTGTGGATGTAGCATTATAGACATATCTGCTCATATAAGTGGGCCCAATCATTCCTAGAAAACTATATACTCCCTCCGTCCATTTACTTGGTTCACACTTTCTATTTTGGACGTCCATTTACATGGTTCACACTTTGTTTCTTTCCTAAAATGGAAACTTTATATTATTAAAAGAGCCGGTCTCCTGTGAGAACATGGGATCCGTCTCATGCATGAGACGGGTCGACCCATGACCCATGGGGCATGATCTGCCACGTGGCAGCCTTTTATAGGCCATTTTTTTTTTTTAATTTTTTTTTTATATTATTTTTTTTCAGAGCAAAAGTAATAGTTACCATCTCTTAATGTAATGACTGTATACATATAAAGTAACATTGGTCATAAGTAAACGTAATACCTGTTTTAAAAAAATAAAAGCTCGTTTTTACCCATTTTTTTCAAATGTAATACAAACTATATGTATTATTTTTGAAATGTAATAACTTATGTATATGAATGTAATAGTTTATACAAGTAAATGTACCACTTTGATAGATGAAATTGTAACATATTTCTATAGATAATGTAATACTTTTACATGAAAACATATAGATACCTATACATATGTGTTACAATTATGTACAAATACTATTATATATAAATAACACGTTTGTTACATTTTAGTTATAATAAGTATTACTTTTGCCAAACGAAGAAAACATAGGAAAAAACATTATTACTTTTCTGTATATATGTATTACTTTAATGTATACAAACTATTACTTTAATGTATACAAACTATTACTTTATGTTGGCTGAAGGATTGGGCCAAGCAAATGTGGGCTGATTCTAGCTTGGGCGGTCGCTGATTCCAGCTTGGGCGACCGCCCATATGCAAAAAGCTTGGGCGGAGGCGTGGTTTGGCTTTGTTGGGCGGGTGATGGGTATGGAACCGACCCGTCTCATGGATGAGACGGGTCATGCTGTTCTCACCCAAGTTTTTGTCTTATTAAAATATTAACCCTACCCCACTATAATTTACTATTCCCTCCACTCATTCTCTCTCCTACATTATTTTAATACTCACAACACCATTATAATTTACTATTCCCTCCATTCATTCTCTCTCCTATTTTACTTTCACACTCACAACACTTTCAATATAATAATTCCTCCTTAATCAACTTGTAACAAGATATCGTGAACCTACTAAATGGACGGAGGGAGTATATATATATATATATATATATATATATATATATATATATATATATATATATATACTCCCTCCGTCCCACTCACTTAGGATTTTTGAAATGGCACTGAGATTAAGGAAAAGGTAAATGTTGTGAGTGTAATTTAAAAATAGGAGAGAATGAGTGGAGGGAATAGTAAATTATAATGGTGTTGTGAGTATTAAAATAATGTAGGAGAGAGAATGAGTGGAGAGAATAGTGATTTAAGGTTTCCATTTTGGGCCGTCCTAAGTCGGGTGGGATGCCCAAAATGGCAAAAAGTCCTAAGTCGGTCGGGACGGAGGGAGTATATACTTCCTCCGTCTCATATTAGTGTGGACCAAAATTTTTGGCACACAAATTAAGAAAAAGTAAGAGAGATAAATAGTGGAAGGAGGTGTTTGTGAGTATGAAAAATTAAATAGGAAAGAGAATGAGCGAGAGAAATAGTAAGTTGATTGATGTTGTGAGTGTAAAAGTAAAGTAGGAGAGAGAATGCGTGGGTGGAATAGTAAAGATTCTTTGCCATTTTTGACAGTCCACACTAATCTGAGATGGACCAAAAAGAAAATAAATTCACACTAATCACTAATCAGAGACGGAGGAAACTAATCTGAGACGGAGGGAGTATAAGTGGAACTCTAGTAGCACTAGGTTGTTCTTGCCATTTATTTTGTATTGCCATTTTTTATGCCTTTTTAGAATACACTCTCTTTGTTGTTCTGGAAAGTTTTAATCACTTTGATTTTTATCGTTAACTTAATCGAACTTTGACCAAAATGTTATGAAAATTTAGTTATCTCTATGCAATTCTAAAAATTGTTATTGTTTCACCATTATATGCAATTCTAAAAATTGTTATTGTTTCACCATTATGAATAGCATTAATAACAACTTTTTGAAATTACATAGAGATATCTAAATTTTCATAAAATTATAATCAAAATTCGATTGAGTTGATCATGAAAATAAAATTGGAACAACTTTCTGGAACGACAGGAGTATTAATATTGGTTAAACCGGGTTTGTATAATAGGGTTTGATATAAAATAGGCTACGTTTGTTTGCCCGTAAAACGTTTTTTCCATTTTTTTCGGTGTTTGGTAATCACCGAAAAATGGGAAAAATGTTTTACGCCCTTTTCGGCATAAAATGACTTACGAATTTTTTCAAAGTAAAACTTTTCCTGAAAATGGCAATACCCTCACACACCTAACTTTTCATACATCCCCACGTTACTCACCCCACTCACCACCACCACCCACTACCCCCCTCCCCACCCCACTCACCACCACAACCCACCCCCTGCCCCCCCCCCCATCGGATCAAAAAAAAATTATTTAAAATTTATTTTTAACAGCTTCCCACCCCACTCCACTCCACTCCACTCCACTCACTACCACCACCCCTGCCCCCCCCCCCACCCTACCCCCCGTCATGTGAAAAAAAAATTTACAACTCCCCACTCCACTCACCACCGCCACCATTGCCCCCCACCCCGTCCCAGTCGGGTAAAAAAAATTGATTTTTAACAACTCCCAACCCCACTCCACTCACCACCAGCCTTGCCCACTCCACTCACCACCACCACCCCTGCCCCCCACCCCACCCCAATCCACTCAAATTGTGTTTTTATCGAAAAATATTTTCATTAAACACATTAAATTTTTTTCAGAAAATATTTTTCTTCCCAAACAACTGAAAATATGTTAATTTCATTTTTCAAAAAATATTTTACAGAAAATTTATTTTCCGATTGAAACAAACGAAGCCTTAGTGCAGTGCAGGGCAGGATTATCTTTTAGGAAGTGAAGTCCCAAGTTGGTGTAGGAAGAATTGAGGGGTGTTATTATGAAGGAAGGGGTAGTTGAATTGGAATTAATGGGTATGTATCATATTCCTGACACTGCCACCGGTACTTGCCTACCCTCATTAAGAATTCACATCATTATCAGGCCAGACCCTAGAATTATACTCCCTCCGTCCCAGCGAAAGAGCCATTTATTTCCTTTTTGGGCGTCCCATTTAAAAAGCCACTTTCCCAAAAAGGAAACCTTAAATCACTATTCTCTCCACTCATTCTCTCTCCTACTTTACTTTTACACTCACAACATTATCTTTCTTACATCACCTCCCACTCATTCTCTCTCCTATTTAATTTTTCATACTCACAACATTTAAACTTTTTCTCTTTCCTACATCACATTTCTTATTTTGCGTGCCGGACAGATTTACCGACTCTTTCGCTGGAACGGAGGGAGTATTTATGGGCTAGACATTTCTCAGTTTCTGCACAAACTCAGCTGAAAAGACTATGTATACACAACAGTACTACTAGTAGTAGAAGCAGGGTTAAACCAACCTTAGATATCTCTCTCACATAATTGCTAGTAACATTAGAGCATTCACAATGATAAAAATTCATATAAAAGTTTTTTTATAATTTTAATATGATACATCATTTTTAAGCAATATATTAAAATTTTTAATATTTTCTCACAATGGTAAAGCTCCTTTGTTTGTCTAGGGAATTGATGAAATTTAATTAAAAATCACAAAAAGTAGCTCTTTCTACAAAAAACTACTCCTTAGTAAGGAGTTCCTCAAGGTTTTTCACAATAGTAAAAAGTTTTATATAGCTTTTTCACAAAAATAAAAAGCTTTGAAAAAGCTTCCATTGTGGATGCTCTTATTCATTATAAAGCAGACAGAAAAATTGAATGCACCTATTCCATATACAAATGCAATATGGACATTTATTTGCATTTGCTTTCGCACTTGAATTTTCCCGCTCTTAGAGGACCCGGTTGTCCTTTTTATCATCCGTCTTTTTGGCTAGAGATAGTTGTATAATAGATAGTTGTTTTAATTTAATAAGTGAATCCAATATACTCCATCCCAAAATAAAAATGAATGTTAGTATTTTTGTTCTTAACCAAGAAAAAGTGAACATTCATTTTCTCTGATGACCTATCAACTTGTTTTAAAAAATCAAGGTTGTGTATATGCATGACATTGTTGTGGGGGTCAAGGGGCAAACTTTTAAATTTGTATTTTATTTCTATGTTTTCTCGGTTGCAGAGGTGGATCTACGCTTGTATGTGTGGGTGGAAGTGCACCCATTGAATCAAATGATGTGTCTAGTATAGTGGTACTAAAGTGTCAAGCTATTTTTCCGTTAGTTTGTGAGTCGGAATCTCATAACAAGCATTTTAATTTTTTAACGTTTTAATGTCCTGAATCTGTCACCGCTCGTTTGGGGTGCTATGTGTGTGTGATGTTCATGACATTGTTGTGGGTGTGCATGTGGTGGGGTTGGGGAGGAGAATCGTAACGTACGATCGACCGGTCAGCGAGATGAGGTGGAAAGCTAGCCTCATGTGAGTTGTACTGGTAGAAGAGGTAGTTGCATTATACACTGGACTGGACTGGACTGACACTGGCTCACTTTTCGTGCTTTTCTCTAAAGATTTGCCTCCATCACCTATCCTAACTCTGATTAAAAACAATTTAAAAATTGCTCCACCTGCCACTCCAAACCTAAAAATTGCCTAGACTGGAATACTATTATTTCAGTCCTTAATATAGCGTTCAAATTCTAAATAACTCAGATTTGTGGACTCATGTGGTCTTTGGAAGGTAGCACCTCTATCGTACGCCTCTGAAATCTTGCCCCCACGGCCATACCTTTCGCTTTGGCCCTGACATATTCGAGTTAGTGTCTTTCCATATGTTCTTTTGGTGAGGTTTTGACTTGATCAAATTTTACAATTCAGTTTAATAAAAGATTTATGCGGATTTACAATCGATTATGTCCACATTTTTGTGATCATATTTTGTTTCTCTAGCATTGTTCATTATCGCATACGTTTCTCTAATATTCCATCCATGGTCTCATTTGTATTTTTTGTTTGTTCCAAAAAAATAATCTCGCTTTAGTTGTTGAACTTTCATCGTGATTGCCCAACAAGAAAGGAGGGGAGAGAAAGAGAGCGGTGTCCAATGAGAACAATTGCTAGAGGAGTAATTGACTAATAACTAATTTATTAAGGATAGCGATTTAAATGAAAATAAGCGGTTAAAAATACGAATATTCAAATTTAGAATATTATTACAGGGAGAATAGTACGTTTGACAACTCAGATTTAACGCCATCATCCTCAAACTCCACCCCCATTACTCCCCCACCCGTTAATTTTTTAATTTTGCTCATATTAATTTTTATCAACTCTCCTGCCACCCCTCCAACACCCCCCCCCTCCCCCCCGCAAAATTGTTTTTTTTGCCCATATTAATTTTTTTTTGATCAACTCTCTTGCCCCCCATCCCACCCCCACCCCCCGTCAAAATTGTTTTTTTGCCCATATTAATTTTTTTATCAACTCTCATGCCGCCCCTCCAACTCCCCCACCCACCCCCCGTCAAAAAAAAATTTGCTCATATTATTTTTTATCACCTTTCTTGTTGTCCCTCCAAACCCCCACCCCACCCACCCCCAACCCCCGTCAAAAAAATTTTGCTCATATTTTTTTATCAACTCTCTTGTCGTCCCTACAAACCCCCACCCCACCCACCCCCAACCCCGTCAAAAAAAAAAATTTTGCTCATATTTTTTATCAACTCTCTTGTCGTCCCTACAAACCCCCACCCCACCCACCCCCCAATCCCCGTCAAAAAAAATAAATAAAAAATTGCTCATATTAAAATATTTTCTGGAAAATATTTTTCGTATATTTACCAAACAACCGAATGTCATATGCTGGAAAACATTTTCATTTTTCAGAATATATTTTTCAGGCACCATTTTTCCCAAACAAAATGGAGCCTAAATTTAATTTGTTCTTCAAATTTCAAATTCAGAATCTAGCTTTGATGTTGTCAAAAATTCCATGCTTTGTAGTGTGCTTCCTTCGTCCCAAAATCCCAAAATGAATAACAATTTTTTAAAAAAAAAATATTTTTGATTAATTAAGAGAAAATTTAATTCTTTTTAAAAAAAATTTGGAACAGAATATGAATGATCAAAACAAATCCCTAAGAAAATACCAAAAATAAAGGAAGTTGTAAGTGAAAACAACACAATTTACAGGAGAATTAGAGACGTTAACATTTTAAATATTACTACTAGCTCATGATAATAACAATAATTACACTAAATAGACAACCCCATAAAAGAGGGTAGCTAAAGTGAGAAAATAAATTAGTATGAGAAAAGAAAAAGATTAATTTATTTAGTTACCCATTTTATCTACAGATACCCCTCAAATGACCACCCCTCTTTGCGCGCCAATCTAAGAGATTAAAAAAGGGTCGGGACCCAAACCCAACAAATAGCATCCCATCACGTGAACCGCCCAATCCCATGTGACCCTTGGTCAGACCCTCGACCGAGTTTTCTCTCTCCTACCTTGTACGGCCTTGCCACATCATCATGGCCATTTCATGCACCAGCGTATCCACAATGTCACGTTCTATCTCCGTCACTATCCCTTCTCCTTCTTCCTCAAATGCAATTGATCTCTGTAGCTGTGTACGCCTACATAGATCAACGTCGATTAACGCGTCAATATCTTTTAGAACATGACAGTTGGCCGTCGGGAAGCTTCCAATTTTCTTGGACAAAATGTTGATCAGTTCCCGTCCGCACATTTGAGTGTTATGTGTAAATGGAATGACCCATGGCCTCAAGTTCATGTAAGGCTTCAAGATTTCGACCAATAGCTCATCGACCAAGTCAAACATTAGTCTTAATGCGGGTGCAGAGGCGGCGATGGTGGAGTGGTGGAGGTGGTGAAATATTGATGGATGAAGAGGGTGGGATGGAGAGTACCATTGTTTGATGGATACAGGGGTAGTTTTGTTAATTCCATTGTGGTGGAGTATTCTTGAAATGTACTCAACATCTCCGGCGGTGTTGGTGGTAGAGGTAGAGGTGGCGGAGATGCCACCGTTAGAATTGTTGTCTGCAATACAGTTGTTTTGGGCCTTTGAAATGTATGACTGGCTCTGACTTCTAGATAACTGTCTGCTGCTTTCCAAGGACACCTGTTATGAACCCCACATAAAATACAACAAAACATAACAAGACCTGTTGGAAATGGATAACGGAAAGTTAAGTTTAACTTAACGTTGATCTAGTTTCTAACGGAAGTTCGTTATGTGTTAACGGAACTAGTTACAAATGGTAATCTACATTTGTTGTATATTATATATAACTCATTTAATGTCTCAAAACCATTTCCGTGTGAATGAGAAATTAATGACAAATGATTTGTAACTTAAATATTGGGTCAAAGTGTGTTTTGGGTTGGTCCCAAAATTGGTGTGGACTTGTTGTGGCTAAAGGGCCGACGAGCAGCCGAAGAAGCTTCGCACGGCCGTGCAAGTGTCTAGGACACGGCCGTGCACCGTGCCTTGCCTTGCCACTCGACCGTGCGAGCCATGAACTCGGACCAGGTGCATATTGCCTTCGCACGGCCGTGCATTCGGGACACGGCCGTGCAAAGGTCTTTGTTATACCCGAAAAGTTGTGACTTTTCAAGGGAAAAGCCACCAAACCCTTTGACTCTCTTTATATACTTCCCCTCCGAATTTCAATTTACATACACAGTCATTTGAATCTCCCTACCCTCTAGTAAGATAGATTAACATACCCAAATCATTGCATATTGTTGCATTAAATCCTTCAAAGTCCAAAGTTCCAAACATTGTGTTGTTCGCTAGAGTATTTGATTTGGAGTGCTCCTATCATTTACTTATAAGTCGTTTTATCTTACTAGAAGATTGCCATATAAACCGTAAGCACCTGCGGGGCAATAACTTCTTACGGAGATTGTATTAAATACAAGACTCGACTTGAATTCTTTTGTTTCCAATCTCCGTTATCTTTTTCTGTTAAGTTTCTAGTTAAGTTCTTGAGAAGCCTACACAATTGTCCAACAATCGTAAGAAGTTATCTACGCTTCTTCAAGATCTTCAAGATGGCAAACGAGAAAGACTCCACAGAATCAAGTCAAGGGAATGTGACGCCTCCTTCTCAAGGTGACGCTACGTTCTACAATGTTACACCGTCTCACCCGGTTCATGGTAAGAAACCTCCTTCACGTACAACCTCAAGGGTTGCACCTCTTAATGCTCTCCCTCCGTCTCATGTGTTCGTACATGCGAAAAGACCGGGTATTCTTACCGGGATGAACTTTAAAAGGTGGCAAACGAGAAAATGTTGGTCTATTTGACAACATTAAAATTGGTGCATTTTCTTTGGGAATATCCACCATTGATATCCGACGAGGATGAATCCAAAGCAAAGAATGAATTGGATACTTGGAATCACGGTGATTTCTTGTGTCGCAATTACATTCTTAAGTGGCTTGGATTATGCACAATACAAAGTGTGTTGTGGCATAAAGACCGCAAGAGAACTTTGGGACTTTCTCGAGATGCACAATACTATGTATTGTGACTAAAAGACCTAAGTGAACTTGGTGGAAAGAAGTACCGGAAAGAAGAGAAAGAACACCGGAAAGTGAAGAGGACCGCCAAGAAGGTTAAAGGTGGTTGTTTTAATTGTGGCAAACCCGGCATATGGCTAGGGAATGTCGACATCCTAGAATCAACAACCAAGATGGAACCCCTCTTCAAGCCAATGTGAATGAAGATAGAAATGTTCCATTGGACTTTGATCAACTTAGCCTAGGGGCATAAGATTGAATTGACCAAAAGTGGTTGTTGTGTTAGTAAAGGGTACCTTGTTGAAGGACTCCTTAAATTGTAATTGTTTATCCGCCTAAGTGCGAAGAATAAAATTTCGTATTTTATTTACTTGGTTTGAAGTGTTCCAATTGTTATGGCATGTTCATTTAGGTCGTGTAAATTTAAATTCACTAAGTCGACGAGTTAATTTAAAATTACTACCTAAAATGAAATTTGATTCGCAAAATCAATTGTGATTTCTTTTGTAGAAATCAGTTCAAACCGTAAACAAGAAATAGATAGTTCTTTACTTCTATTAATGATTGCATTTGATAATGCAAAGTTCATCTTTTGGAAAAGTAAAAGTAAAACCTTAAAGTTTTGAGTAAACAATAAGGTTTGTGATTCATCTTAATGAACAATTAAGAATTTCGAAGTGATAGAGGTGGTTAGTATGTAGTACCGTTTGAAAAATAATTGTTGGGACGCTGACACTTATTTATCAAACGAATGCTTCTTACGTACTCAAATCAATTCAAAAAGGAAGATAGAACTTTTAAGGAGATGGTGAACTCCTTATTGATAAGTTCCGTCTTATGTGGGTATACCTAGCAAAGGTAGAAATATCTAAACCTAAAGAGGTTAAGATAGGACCCAAAACCATGGATTACGTTTCCATTGGATATGCAAACTAACAGTATTGCATATAGATTTGTGACGAACAAATTTGAAATGAAAAATGCAGTATTCTTCAAACGAGTTTCCTTACGGGGAAAAATGGTTGAAGAGACCTCACTTAAACATAGATATGGAGATGAAAGACATTGTAGATAACTTGGTTATTACAATGAAATGACTCCACATAAAAGAAAATATTAAATATGAATTAGGACATTCATAAAATATTTGATATGTGGAGGTACACCTCAAGTGTGGGGGTACAAGCTAAATACATAAGTTCTATTGATATGAACTTCTAGTATTAACAGAAACTGTTAAACTGTTAACAGCTAAAAGAATGGATCATCATATATGTGGAAGTTATTTGATGATAAAAACTCCTAACGAATTTGAAGTATTCGTAAGATGTTTTATAAATACCTAAACTGTGGGGGTATTCGGCTAAAGTAGAAATACTTAAGCAAGACATGTTATATTCTTTGAGAATATACTTCCTTGAAATGACAGGAAATGCATAAATTTTAATAAGAAAATTTATAGAAACGGTGGTGGTCTTCTTAATAAGAAGAAAAACCAAGATACAGTTGAAGGACAAATGCATCCTATTCTATTTTGGAAGATGGTTGATCTTCCTATGCGAACCATTGGGTTGCAAAACTAGATATGCCAAGGATGAAACCTTTAAACATTAGACTACAAACGGTCCATCTCAAAGTTAAGGATGAAGGACTTAGACGTAGTAAAAGGGCAAGAGTGGAAAAGTCTTTTGGTCCTGATTTTCTATCATTTATGTTGGAAAACGAATCAGCAACTGTTAAGGAAGCGTTATCTGGTCCGGATAGTTCGTTCTGGAAAGAGGCTATTAACAATGAGATAAAGATTCATAATGCTTAATAATACTTGGGAATTGGTAGATCTCCTCCAAGTCAGTAAAACCATTAGGTTCTGCAATTGGATTCTTAAAAAGAAAGTATAAAGCCTATGGATCTGCTGATAAGTAGAAAGCCGTGATAGTTGTCAAAAGGACATTATGATTCATGCAAGATTATCCAAAATGACACAACAGAGCGTTCTATGTCGCACAACCGTGTTGGATCTACTTGTGTATTCATATGGACTAAACAAGCAACTAAACAAAGTGGCATAAGAAGTTCGATAGAACTATGTTATCAAATGGATTCAAGATTAATGAATGTGACAAATGTGTCTACATACATTAAAAGAACATCTGAATCATTTGTTAATAGTCTGTCCTTACGTGGATAACAATGGTAGTCATGAATTGATCATGAATACCAAAGATATGTTAAAGCAGAACTTTGACATGAAAGATATGGGATTAGCCGATGTCATATTAGAAATAAAGATTTCTAGAACATCAGAAGGATTAGTCCTATCACAATTCCATTATCTTGAAAAGAAAGTACTTCGAAAATTCAAATAGATTCTTGAGAGGTATTCTCTGTAAAATAGATTCCTGAAAAGTAGACTCTAAGGAGGTCAAACCACTTAGAGATACTAATTTTTTTTTGGGAAGTCGAAACTACATGAGCAGATAATAACCACTTAAAGAAACTGACCGATAGAAGAATTTGATCACTCGAAGGGACTGATCATTCTAGATAGACTAAAGATCTAATTGTAATTGTCATCAATCACCGGATTAGTATAATCATAAGTACTTGGTGTACTTAAGGATATACTTATGATTAAAAGATTACAATTCCTATGTAAGTTGAATGGTCTTGAAAGATATTCCTTCGTGGAATAAGCTTGTGTCTACATGACCTAAGGCATTGTGACGACAATGAAAATTAGGAAAAAGGTGTAGAACGTCACGGTAAGTCTAGACATAATGGTCTTAGACACACTATCATAGTACAATTGATCTCAAATGCGACTCACAAGCAACTAGCCATGTGAAGTCAAAATCGGATCCGTCTACCTAAGTGGTAGTAATAGAGATCAACCGTATAAACCGTTAAGGGAATGGGTTTAAAACCCACAACAAAAGAACTTATAGCGGACACTCAACCTTGAGAAATGGAGATCCCGTGCCCTTGGTTCAATGAGACAACCAAGTTATAAGTTCTAGTAGAGTTACTGGAAAGCAACCAACTCGGTTTATTAACCTAGAGATGTTGAATACTCATTCCCTTAACGTCCAAGTACTAAAGCACATGCAAGAGCCATGCGAGGATAAGTTGAGAAAACTTTTAATGATTTCTATACCTACGGTGGAGTAGTGCGTGATACTCCTTATAGTGAGAATCACCTATATAAAGCGAGAGGTAATAAGGCCGCCTCTAAATGAACGCTTATGAATGAGATACGGTCCGGGGCCAAAATGGACAAAACGTGAGAACAACAATTGTTAGAGCCGTTATTATGTGAGTATTATTGTCTTGGTATACACCCGACAGCCATCGGTTCAAAGCGACTCGCTACCAAATGGCTAGTATATCCGATAATATTTCACTAGGGAAGATTCAAGGCCACAAGCTATCTATCCCGATGTAATAATAGTTAAGCCAGGAACTTTGGACGAATTTGCATACATGCATTAATTGTCATTCATGTTGGGGATTGTTGGAAATGGATAACGGAAAGTTAAGTTTAACTTAACGTTGATCTAGTTTCTAACGGAAGTTCGTTATGTGTTAACGGAACTAGTTACAAATGGTAATCTACATTTGTCAGATATTATATATAACTCATTTAATGTCTCAAAACCATTTCCGTGTGAATGAGAAATTAATGACAAATGATTTGTAACTTAAATATTGGGTCAAAGTGTGTTTTGGGTTGGTCCCAAAATTGGTGTGGACTTGTTGTGGCTAAAGTGGGCGACGAGCAGGCTGAAGAAGCTTCTGCACGGCCGTGCAAATGTCTAGGACACGGCCGTGCACCGTGCCTTGCCTTGCCACTCGACCGTGCAGAGCCATGAACTCGACCGTGCATATTGCCTTGCACGGCCGTGCAGCTTCATTGGACACTACCGTCTGAAGTCTTTCAAGTATAACCCGAAAAGTTGTGACTTTTCAAGGGAAAAGCCACCAAACCCTTTGACTCTCTTTATATACTTCCTCCGAATTTCAATTTACATACAGTCATTTGAGTCTCCCTACCCTCTAGTAAGATAGATTAACATACCCAAATCATTGCATATTGTTGCATTAAATCCTTCAAAGTCCAAAGTTCCAAACATTGTGTTGTTCGCTAGAGTATTTGATTTGGAGTGCTCCTATCATTTACTTATAAGTCGTTTTATCTTACTAGAAGATTGCCATATAAACCGTAAGCACACTGCGGGGCAATAACTTCTTACGGAGATTGTATTAAATACAAGACTCGACTTGAATTCTTTTGTTTCCAATCTCCGTTATCTTTTTCTGTTAAGTTTCTAGTTAAGTTCTTGAGAAGCCTACACAATTGTCCAACAAGACCATCATATTCTAGCTGATTACATTAACTAATTTCAAGAAGGAAAAAAAAAAAAGAGAGGAAAAAAACCCAAAACATTTTAAAATATGAAAGGAAAAGAAATGCAAAAATAAGTACGAAACTACCAATTGAAACATGATAATGCAGTACCAAAACCAAAACCTTAATAATTACCTGATTCTTGGATAATATTGGCCTTGGGGTTGAAGGAGAAGGGTCCTTCTTGAAAGAAAGAAACTTTTTGGCATTGATGTTGACAAGATTATTTGACAATGGAGTTTTTCTGCATTTCTTGTCCGAAAGCTTCACTTTACTTGGTGATGGTGACCTGATAAATGGATCTTCTTGCTTGTTCCTTATCGTTTGTGCAGACCTTTTCGGTCTAGCATCATATCTCTCACTTGTAATTTTCTTCAACTTCTTCGCATCCAGCTGTTTTGGCTCGTTTTCTTTCTCTTTCAATGGTGCAACTTGAAATTTTGAGGAAACTGAATTTTGACTCTTTGTAGCTGATGATGGTTTTACTTCCAAGAATTTAAGCCTTGGTGAACAAGAAAGTGTTGACTCATCTTGACCACCCATTCTAGTCAATGGCTTCTTTGATTTAAGCAATACCAAATGCTCATCTCTTCTATGCTCTTTCTTTCTTGCAATTGTTGTGTTAGTAATATCAGTACCAACTCTTCTACTTATATTTTCTTTGACTTGTTTCACTATCTGCTTCGCATAGAGGTTAGAACTTTTGATCTCCTCCTCATTCCTGCTGGATTCTCTTCTTTTAACCAATTTAGCATTTAAATAACTTGACAGCATCTGAACGTCGGGCCATTTAGATAACTCTTCGCTAGTAAAAATGTTTTCTTTGTTAGCTTGAAGCGAATATCGATGATGATGATAGTTGTCAGAATCTGAATGTCTGGCCATTGAAATTCTTGGAGTTTCGGGTAATGATCGGCAATGGTGGGAAGATGATGATGATGTCTTTGATGGTGGATTTGGGGTGGTCGAGTGGTTTGAGGAAGTCGATGGTCGTGGAGAGGAGAGTTCAGGAAGGAGATCAAGACCCATTAATCTAGCAACTAGACTAGGAGTCTTGGTTCCTGGGGAGCTACTACAGTCTGAAGATAAATCATCTGTTCTTGGTTTTGAATTTCCAGAACTTGTTTTGATTTGAATACCCATCTGGAGATTTTCAAAAAATAAAAATTAAAAAAACTAAACACCATAATTTAATGATCCAGTGCCCATCATTACTCGCTTTAAATATCAAGAATCTATAACTCCTTAAAAAGAACAAGATAAGACTTGGGGAAATTAAATAACTACAATACTTAATAAAATTAATTTAAAACATAGTGTAATGAAAAAAATTTGTACAGTACAAGTATTATATCTTACTAGGATGTCTAAGCTGGGTTGTTGCTTCATGGTTGAAGATGATGAAGTAATTTCCTCCTTGAGTGGCCCTTCTGACTCCAAGCTGTTTCTTGGGGCTTCTAGGCCTGCAATATTCACATAACTCATCACTCAAATTTCATAAAAAAAAAAATCACACACACACACCTAGTCACAGGTACAACTCAGATGTAATGATTCAGAGAGAGAGAGAGTACCTTTAAGGACAATGTAGGGTTCTTCTGGAAGCTGGTGATCAAGAGAGGCAGGGATGAAAGAAGGGTGGTGAGGTACGGCAAAGTGAAACTGAGGCAAATTATCAAACAGTTGGAAGACAGCACACATGCAACCTGAAGGAGTTGAGTTTTTGTCTCCTCTCCCCTTCTTTGTAAATCTGCTACCACCACCACCCCAGTACAACCATTCTTTCCCCATTACTTGATCTTTAGCTTCTCCGATTCGAACAGACACAAAATGGAAACTGAAAGTGAGATTTCTCTCTCTCTCTCCCTCTCTTCAAGATTGAAATTGATAGGAAAAAGGTGTGTTAAACTAGCAGTACTCTTAATTAGACCACCGATGAAAGAGGGGGAGCATCTGTGTGTGTGCGTGTGTTGGACAGGTTGGGTGAAAGTGAAAAGACAAGATATGGTGATGTTATGGAAGCGGGAAAAGTGGATCCCTCAACCTCAAGCATTTTACAACTCAAGTACGTACGCACTCCCTTCTTCTCTGAGTCTCTGACCCATTCAACTAGACACTTTTTATCAATTCAAATTGAGTTTGACGTAAATATTATTGCAAAATTAATAATTTTATTCAAATTTTGAAAATTGTTATTTAAAAACTACTACTCCCTCCGTCCTACCTCAAGGTTGAACCTTGAGGTGGACACGTTTTTTAAGAAATGTAATTAAAGTGGGTAAAAAATTTGAAGAGAGAGAATGTAAAAGTTAAATGTGTGGTAGGAAATAGGAGAGAGAATGTAAAAGTTAAATATATTTAATAGGAGAGAGAATGAGTGGGAGAATGTGTGGTAGGGAATAGGAGAGAGAATGATTTTTTTGTAAATATATGGAGATGATAAGGGTATAAATATATGAAAAACTTTCCATTTAAGGAAGTTAAACCTTGAGGTGGGATGGCCCAAAAAGGAAAGGTTAAACCTTGAGGTGGGACGGAGGGAGTAATATTTTTGAGTGAGACGAAACTAGATGAGGTACACCTTAAAAATAAAAGCAAGAGAGAATGCTCTTGATTTTCCTTTCTTTCCAAAATAATTTTTCTATTTTTTTAGTTGTTAACACGAATATACTTTAATCAATAAATCAATAAGTTTAGATTAATCTAATTATTATAATGATATCAAAAAATTATTATTGATAATTTTTATAATTGTGTATCATTAACAAATTTTAAATCTTCATTATAATAATTAAATTAATTTAAAATTATTACTCAAGGTAATTTCGTGTTAACAAAAAAAAAAGTGAAAATATCATTTTCAAAAAGTGGGAGTATAGTATAGTAGTATCATTTTGCGCGAAAATTATAGAAAATGTATAGTGAATTAAGTATTGTAAGTATAAAAAGTGAGGTAATAGAGAGAAAGTGGGATAGTGAATATTAACTGAATGGATGATATGGGTATAACAAGTGAGTCCAATGAATAAACAAGTACTCACTCTGCCTCAGTTTAAGGTATTTACGTTCCCTTTTAGTCTATCTCAATTTAAGGTTTTTAGTTGTTTTACTATCTAAAATGGACAGTGTGACTCACTTGTAATTCTCACAACAAAAACTATCTACCAATTTTCTCTTTTCTACTTTAATTTTTATAATTACAACATTTATTTTTTCTTAATTTCTATTTACTTTTTATTATTTCTGTGTCAAGACAAAATAAAAAAATTAAATCGGAATGAAATGAAATATTAGAAACTTTCATTTTTGCATTTGTACCTTTTGTAGTGAAATACAGTGATGAATTTTTTGTGCATTTTGTTATCTGACGGAGAAAATATTCTTTTAGCTATGCTATACCGTATTGCCAATGGTAAAGACATGTCACACTATCCCAAAACCTCTTGCAAAGCAACAAAAGATCACATAACCAACTTATACTGTTTTGCGATTGGATTTTATAGTTACAATTTAATGTCTCAAAAATAAATGTCAAGGTTGACAATTCACTACTCCCTCCGTCCTCAACCTAGATGCACACTTTGACTTTTCACGTAAATTAAGAAGAGAGTATTATATTGAAAGTGTTGTGAGTGTGAAAATAAAATAGGAGAGAGAATGAGTGGAGGAAATAATAAATTATAATGGTGTTGTGAGTATTAAAATAATGTAGGAGAGAAATAAATGGAGGAAATAGTAAAGATTTCTTTCCATTTTAGAAAATGTGCACGTAGATTTGGGGTGTCCAAAATGGAAAGTGTACACTTAGGTTGGGGACGGAAGAAGTATTTTATTATGTTTTTTAAAATGTTTCATCTCTTCTTCATGAGTGATCTAATATATTCTTACGAAAATAAACAACTATAATTTATTTTAAGATTTAATAAATGATAGCTTTGAAAGATCATCAAACACTACATTCTATTTTTATAAGTAAGACAATTATTTGTATGAATATAAGTTATTCCCCCTATCTCACTCGAAAGTTCAAATTATCCTAAAAAGATTGTCTCATTCGAAAGTTTAAAATCCAAAAATGAAAAGTTTTGATTACTTATTTATTTATGAGTCTCATATGTTATACTCACAATAATTATTAACTAACTTTTTCAATTATATTTTCTATTTATTTCCCAATTATTTACACTAGTAACACTTTATCTTTTTAACTTTTTCTTTAATTGTTGAACCATTTTATTATTGAATTTTCGGGTGAAAAGAAATGAGCACAATATATAAAATTATGAATTATATTGCAATTAATTTGGGGCGAATGACATTTTGGGCCCCAAAGTTTATGGGGTGTTACTAAGATGGGTCTCATTCTATCACTAATTACAATTTGGATCCAAAGTTCATATTATGTTAGCATTTTAGGATTTTTAACCAATTTCATTAGAAAAATCCGTTAAATGATCACGTGCAAGTCACGTGTCACTTAACGGATGATGTTTTTTAACAAAAATTCTTCGTGGTTGTTTTAATACAAATTAAATGAAAATAAATTAACCATATGGTCGCTAAACTGATTTATAACTTTATAAAATATCAGAACTACCCTTCTAACAAAAAAATATTACCCCTCCTCTCCCCTCTCACACACACACTTTGTATCTCTCTCTCTCTATCTCTCAATTTAACTTTCTCTCTCTACCCCTTCTTCTTTCGCATCTTCCAATCCACCCACCTCCATCAACTCACCCAGCATCACCCCCCACCTTCACCCTCCACTATCATTTTCATTATCAACTTCTCCAACCACTAATTCAATCTCTCTCCCGCCGCCTCTCCCACCACCCTCTTCGTCCTGAAATGCCACCAGCCACTAGAACACCGCTGCACAAAAACTCTATCCTGCATTCCCTTCACCAGATCTTGCCGCCGCCGCCTCCCTTTCTTCTTTCTCCCTCTCACTATTTGAAAAACAAGATGACTTGCAAGGGAACAAGCAACAAAACTCTCTCAGAGCTTCACATATTGTCAATGGCAAATGAACCCATCTCTGATTCCACAGAGGCATAGATTCTTGAATACTCACATTTGTGATTTTGTTATCATGTATTTTTGCTCGTTTTCTAGCCCTGTAATTTTGTGATTTTGTTATCGGTAGGCGGAAATTGTTTCCGATTATGTTTGTTTCTTCTTATCTAATGATGTTTGCCGTATCAATCGATTGGATTGTTTGTTTATTGAGTAATTGGATGCGAATTGAGTGTGAGGAGTTGAATATGTTCGTGTATTTTGACTTGATTTTGTTGATCTGTTGTTGTTTGAATGTGGATCATTTGTAGGTAGGTCCCTATGGGGCAGAGCTGGGGGAGAGGGGAAAGGAAGGCGGCGGCGATGGGTAAGGTTGGGGTGGCGAGAGGGGAGTAGAGTGTGGAGGTAGGGGGTGATGCTGGGTGAGCTGATGGAGGTGAGTGGATTGGAAGATGAGGAAGAAGATGGGTGTAGAGAGAAAGTTAAAGAGAGATAGAGAGAGACAAAGTGTATGTGTGTGAGAGAAGAGGAGGGGTAAGATTTTGTTTGGGGTACAAGGGTATTTCTAGAATCTTATAAAGTTAGAAATTATTTGAGGGGACATATGGTTAATTTATTTTCATTTAATTTGCATTAAAACAACAACGAAAGAATTTGTGTTCAAAAACATCATTCGTTAAATGACACATGACTTGCACGTGATCATTTAACGAATTTTTCTAACAAAATTGGTTAAAAACCCTAAAATGCTAATAAAATATGAACTTTGTGTTGGACAATTGTGTAGGCTTCTCAAGAACTTAACAGAAAAACTGACTGAGAAAGAAACGGAGATTGAAAACAAACAAAATTAAGTCGAGTCTTGTATTAAATACAATCTTCGTAAGAAGTTATTGCCCCGCACAGGTGCTTACGGTTTGAATGGCAATCTTCTAGTAAGATAAAACGACTTACAAGTAAATGATAGGAGCACTCCAAATCAATTACTCTAACGAACAACACTTTGTTTTGAACTTTGGACTTTGAAGGATTGAATGCAACAATATGCAATGATTTGGGTATGTTTTTCTATCTTACTAGAGGGTAGGGAGACTCAAATGACTGTGTATGTAAATTAAAATTCGGAGGGGAAGTATATAAAGAGAGTCAAAGGGTTTGGTGGCTTTTCCCTTGAAAAGTCACAACTTTTCGGGTATAACAGCACTTGCACGGCCGTGTCCAATGAACTGCACGGCCGTGCAAGGCAATATGCACGGTCGAGTTCATGGCTCAGCACGGTCGAGTGGCAAGGCAAGGCACGGTGCACGGCCGTGTCCTAGGCACTCGCATGGCCGTGCAGAAGCTTCTTCAGCCTGCTCGTCAGCCCTTTAGCCACAACAAGTCCAAACCAATTTTGGGACCAACCCAAATCACACTTTGACCCAATATTTAAGTTACAAATCATTTGTCATTAATTTCTCATTCACACGGAAATGGTTTTGAGACATTAAATGAGTTATATAATCTACAACAAATGTAGATTACCATTTGTAACTAGTTTCGTTAACAAATAACGAACTTTCGTTAGAAACCTAGGTCAACGTTAAGTTAAACTTAACTTTCCGTTACCCATTTCCAACAATCCCCCACATGAATGACAATTAATGCATGAATGCAAATTCGTCCAAAGTTCCGGCGAACTATTATTACATCGGGATAGATAGCTTGTGGCCTTGAATCTTCCCTAGTGAAATATTATCGGATATACTAGCCATTTGGTAGCGAGTCGCTTTGAACCAGTGACTGTCGGATGTATACCAAGACAATAATACTCACATAATAATAGCTCTAACAATTGTTGTTCTCACATTTTGTCCATTTTGGCCCTGGACCGTATCTCATTCATAAGCGTTCTTTTAGAGGCGGCCTAATTACCTCTCGCTTATATAGGTGATTCTCACTATAAGGAGTATCATGCACTACTCCACCCGTAGGTATAGAAATCATTAAAAGTTTTCTCAACTTATCCTTACCACTGCTGCATGTGCTTGTACTTGGATGTTCTGGGAATGAGTATTCAACATCTCCAGGTTAATAAACCGAGTTGTTGTTTCCAAGTAACTCTACTAGAACTTATAACTTGGTTGTCTCATTGAACCAAGGGCCTGGGATCTCCATTTCTCAAGGTTGAGTGTCCGCTATAAGTTCTTTTGTTGTGGGTTTTAAACCCACTCCCCTTAACAGTTTATACAGTTGATCTCGATTTATACCTTTGGTAAATGGATCCGCTAAGTTATCACATGACTTTACATAATCAATAGTGATAACGCCATTCTTGATCAACTGTTTAATGGTATTGTGTCTACGACGAATTGTAAGTGCTCCAATTTGAGCTTGTTAGAATTTTCGTTAGAAAATTAACGAAAGTTATAACATTTCTAACAATTCCTAACAATCCTAACATTTCTAACAAAGTGAGGGCAAAATGGGCATTGCTATTTAAAGATAAACCTTCAAAGGAATCTTAAAAAGCAAAAGAATTAAGAAAATCCCGAAACAGCAAGTTGAAAAACATTTTCTGCTGATATTTTTGAATTTTATTCCTTGTGTCCAAAGCCTGGAGCTGCATTTAATGAACAGTGCACGCCACCAATCCCATCCGCGCGGACATCTTTGTAAAATTCAGAGGGCTATAAATTGAGCCCTCCAGTCACAAAAATAGGGAGCCACAACACAATTTGCACTGAACCTCTGGCGAAATATAGAGAGAAAACGGTGAGAATTCACTTGAATTGTCACCATTTTCTCTTGAATCTTTCCCAACTCACACTCACTCTCAAATTCAAACCCTAAACACATTCAAGCCTTGAACCCATTCAAACACAAACTCAAGGAAGATAGGTATAACCTCCCTCTTCTTACCCTAAATCTCTCATCCATGCATGCATCTTCAAACTACAAAATGTAGTTCATTCTTCTTCTTGTCTTAAGATCCAAGAAGATCACCATGGAAGTCCATCTCCATGGATGATCTTCTACAAGGATCAACATTTTCTTTAATGTGTTCTTGTTTTCTTGCAAATGCATTTTCAAAATCCTAAAAACCATTTTCAAGCATCAAATCTCATTTTCAAAGGATAAAATTCCCCTTCCCAAGCAAATGAAGTGCTTAGTCCTAATGTACCCCAAGGATGGTTTGGTATAGTTGATTCACCACTAAAATGTCAAGTGATCACTAACCAAAACCTAGGGAAATGGGGACAAGCATGGATGCAAAACCCCCCTTAAAATCATATTTTCTTTCTTGAGAAGTTGCTGTCCAGTAGCAATTTCCTCAGACCTCAGTCCATGGTCTAATTTTTTGGACACAGATAAATGTGGAATTTGGTGTTGACTACAAAACACTTTTTGTAGCCAACATCCAGATCTTTCCATAAATATTTTTACTTTATTTTTTGGGTGAGTAAAACTCCTCTTTTCAAATTTTCTTTCAGGGGCTAGTTCATCAGCTTCTGGGAATCCAGATCTCATATCTGAGATTTCAAGAAGGTTTTGACCCCTCAAATATTCTCCAAAATGGAAAATTCCTTCGCACAAATCTTATTTAAGGTGTCTGGAACAACTTTCATTCTCTGAGTTTATCCAGATTATGAAGTTTTAAGACCCTTGAATCCATTTCAAAATCAAAGGTCCACTGCCTTTTTCATTCTGGCAGAAGTGGCTCTCAACTTCAAAAGGTCTTTTGAGTTCCAAATCTCAATCCAAAAATCTTCCAAAAAATCATGGGATCAGTTTAAAGTCTTAAAAGGATATCCCAATTTTTACTTTTCTGAGTTTCAAATTATTTTGGCCAAAACACACACACACACACACACACACAAATGATTTTCAGCTTGAAAGACTCGTTTTACGAGGCATTCCGGGTGCACACTAACGTCCTTCCCGGCGTGTAACATGACCTCCGAACCCAAATCTCTAATCTCAGGCATTTTTCAAAGTTTTGGCCCTTAAAACAAAAATGGCGTGGCAACTCCGTTCTTTTTCCGGGTTTTATTTGGTTTTTTTTTCAAAGAAACGAAAAATCGAATTTTTTCCCGCGAATGGCACATCATCACAGTGGCGACTCCGCTGGGGACTAAGCTTTTTTAAAAAAAAAAAAAAAATGGTATTTGGTATATTGGTGGAAACCATTAAACTTCCCGTTACCGCCTCCTAACACGAGTCGGGGATAAATTGTGGTATAACAATCCCACGTACCGGTATCACCGTTTTCAAAAAAAAAAAAAGGCTTTTGAGGGTCAAGCTTCCGTCCCGACTTTGAAAATCATTTTTGTGTGTGTGTGTTGATTTTTGCACAGTTTTCGTGTTGTTTTGGCCGCCTCGGAGAAAGTCAAAATTTTGACTGTCGGAATAATGTCCCTAACTGTCGGAATTTTCGTGCTTACGTGCTTATGTGTTCATTAAATTTCAAAAAAAAAAGGATTTTCAAAAAAAAAGAATTTTTTCAAAAAAAAAAATCATCATGCATCATAATTTTAAGACACATGAAAAATTCCTATTTTACTCAGAAAAAGAATATAGACTGCTTGCACACTACGCGCACGTGACCGTACACTGCACACTACGTCCCTAACCTGGGGAAATCCTTGTCGCGGTCCGTTGGGTCTTATTACGCCTCTCGGATGAGCACATGACTACCCAAACATCCCATGGAGCCTCGTGTCGACCATGCACTTGTCTGTGACACACTTTGTCCGAGACCCGGTTGGTTTTTAGTCTGGTCTGTGTCATGCCCTGTCTGTGTATAGACCTTTCCTTTCAAGCCTTTGTCGGCATACCGACTCAATATCTTTCGGGGACCCTGTCAGTCGAAGTTTGCCGGTTTTCCGCGGCGGACTTTGACCAAGATGTGGACCGGCGCCTTGACTTCGGCTCGGCGCTGCACAAATTATACACGACTCCCAAGCATTGGCACTGAGTCATCAAGGATTAATGATTATTCCATGCCCTAATTACGGCCTAGCGACGACAAGTCAAGATCAGTGTGGACGCTTATCGGTCAAATCATGCCGACTTTCGTCGAGCCCTCGGACATGATCTTGACTTTCGGACGTCGGCTTTGTCCGTAATTTACATCGAATGCTCGTTAAGACTCGATTACCCATGAGACTTTAGGATCGTTTTCTTTCGGTCGGTGGGACCCGCCCTTTTTATAGGACCCTCGCCAGAGGCCATCCCCGGGAGGTCGAAATACGGGTGGAATACGAGGGGCTTATAGACGTAGTGACGGGGCTGGCCAATCTAGGATCCCGAGTAGTTTGCGAAAAAGAAGAGCAATCTTTTTCCAACCGATTAGGTTAATAAAGCATGTTTTAAGTAAACGTGAACAAATAATCGCATGTTGCATGAGCCTAAAGCCCAAACACCTACCCTCCTTTCATTCCCGGACATCGAACCTTCGTGTCCTTTCCCCGCGGCTCCGCACAAAGCTTGGTTTCGGGCACCGGGTCATCGTTTGATTAGTTGGGAAGAGTCGCGCGTCATCGGCTTCGCCGTTTGTTCCGACTCCGGGTTTGAGAATGTCTGCATCGGCCGGTAATGATGGGGATAACGTCACTCCGCCTCCCGGGACCCCTTAGACAGAGCAACGGTGGAATCGGTTAGCGGAACGGATGAGGTTACGACGGGAAGCACGGCTAAACAAATGTGCCTTATGGAGGCTATTAAGAGTCACGGTGCAGCCGCCGGCCTCAATCCGAGATGGCACCTTCACCGTGGAAGAAGACGAGGATGCCAACCCCACTCTCGGTCGCCACGACTACACCGGGATGCCGCCACCCACCTCCTATGGTGCCACTACCGTAACCCATGCTCCTCGATTTTCGGGTCGGCCGGCTCCCGACCACGGACCACCGGATCCATACGGCCCAGACGGCACAAAATCGGTGGGGGCAAAATCGGTGCGGAATGTCTTCTCATGGTTGGGGCTATCTCGGAATGCCACGGCCTAATCGGGATCCCGCCTCGGTTCGGGAATCCGATCAATCCGGACCTTCACGGCAACGGCCACGGTTCGAATGCCGCCACAACTTGGTTACGGGCCACGATCAGAGCCCCTCCTCGAACGTACTAGTTCACTCCTCACACAAATCCATTCCTCACTCGGACTTCTATGGGTTGCAAGCCTCCATCCCGGTGTCATCCGAATCACCGGGACCGCGGTACCCCCCGGGTTACACACCTTCACCACGAGCGGCCATGCAATTGACAATCCGGGACAGCGGCCCGCTTTCCCGAGCCTACTTACGGGCCCCACTGAAATCCAAGTTATCCGGCTACATCGGGGCTGCCTCCACCTACTTTGCCGGTTGAAAATCAATAGCAAGCCGCAAGGTTCTATCCTTTTGCTCGAGGCTCCTACTCATGCTCCCAGGGGTAACTCGGCCCAGGGACGGAGGTTTTCACCTACGTCCCGGATCGGCCGTTCCCTCCACGATCTGCCTCCGGTGGTAGCTCCTCTCTAGCTCGGCCACTAGCTTGAATGCCATGGTTCCGCCACAAGACCCTCATCCGGCCTCGGTTCATGGAGCAAAGACAAGGAAATGAAAGCGCGATCGCCGAACCGATTGCCAAGAAGTGCTTCCGGCCTACTGAGACCCGGACTCCATTGTTCCTCTCCCACAAATTCGTGATGCCTAATCTGGATCTCTTTGATGGGACCGCATTCCCGAAAACCCATTTGGGCACATATACCTTGGCGATGAAAGCCAAAGGATGTACAATCAGCGGTTGGTGACTATTTCGATCTATCCTTGAAGTCCGGTGCCTTAAAGTGGTTCTTCCGTTTGAAACCTGAAGCCGAGGGCTACATGGGACCAGATTACCAATGCCTTCACGAGAGAAATATAAGGCCAACTTGGAATGCGAAACAAATAGGGTTGACCTACAAACAACAAATGCGGCAAATGGCCCCGATGAGAATGTTGGGGACTTTTACAAGCGGTGGAATACGAAACTCGGTGAAATGGCCATCCCTCCTTCCGAAGAGGAACAACTGGACATCTTCCGGTCATGCTTGAAACCACATCGAGAGCCTCCCTCGGTCACTTCCCATACTCGGACTTACGGGCCATGGTTAATGGTTAACTCTGCTGACTAAGTTTGAAAAGGCCTACAATCGGCAATCGGAGCTGCACTCCGCCTACGGATATCGGGCTCCTCCTGCAAACATTTGCCTCCTCTGCTAAAGGCAAAGAGATGATTAACTATGCGGGACGGGAATGTAACAACACGACTCCTTTTGCTCCCGGAAAACCGGCCAGAGCCCGGACCACGGGTCATGAATCTCGAAAACTTTGGAATGCCTCTCGAATGACATCTTTAGGGGAATTTGGTGAAAGAAGGCTTGCTTTGCGGCCTTTGGAGAATTTCCAACCCGGAAATCCGAATGCTCCCGTGGATACTACAAAGTATTGTGCTTTTCATCAAGCTCACGGACATCGGCGACAAGCTGCTTTACTCTGAAAAAGGCAATCCAGGGGCTAATAGAGCAAGGAAAGTTGGAAGGCCCCGAAGGGCCTAACACAGTCAAAAATCCGCTGCCAAGGAACCATAATCAGGTGAATATGATTGAATGCGGAGAATCTTCGCATGCCCAGGAAGATGCTGATGAAGGTCCCCAAATACCCGTGGCCAACTGTGATGTACCCGATTTTTTTTTGTGAAAATCAAAACGGAGTCGCCACGCCATTTTAATTTTGAGAGCCAAAACTTTGAAAAATGCCCGAGATCAAGAGATTCGAGTTCGGAGGTCACGTTACGCGCCGGGAAGGACGTTAGTGTGCACCCGGAACGCCCCGTAAAAACGAGTCTTCCAAACATTCAAAATCCTTTGTTGTGTGTGTGTGTGTGTGTTTGTGTGTTTTGGCCAAAATAAATTGAAACTGAGGTAAGTAAAAATTGGGAACTCTTTTTAAGGCTTTAAACTGATCCCATGATTCTTTGGGTGATTTTTGGGTTGAGATTTGGAACTCAAAAGATTTTTGGAAGTTGAAAACCATTTCTGCCAGAATGAAAAAAGCAGTTGACCCTTGACTTTGAAATGGACTTTAGGGCTTGAAAACTCCAGAATCTCGGAAAAGTACGGGAATGAAAAATGTTCAAAACACCTTAAAAAAGGTTTCTGTAAAATAACTTTTCATTTTGGAGATGATTTTAGGGGTCAAAACCTTCTGGAAATCTCAGATCTGAAATCTGGATTTCCAGAGACTGATGAACTGACCTTTAAAAGAAAATTTGAAAAAAGGAGTTTTACTCACACAAAAAATAAAGTAAAAATATGTATGGAAAGATCTGGATGTTGGCTACAAAAAGTATTTTGTAGTCAACACCAAATTCCAAGTTTATCTATGTTCAAAAAATTAGACCATGGACTGAGGTCTGAGAAAGTTGCTACTGGACAGCAACTTCTCAAGAAAGAAAATATGATTTTAAAGGGGGTTTTGCATCCATGCTTGTCCCCATTTCCCTAGGTTTTGATTAGTGATCACTTGACATTTTAGTGGTGAATCAACTATATCAAACCATCCTTGGGGTACATTAGGACTAAGCACTTCATTTGCTTGGGGAGGGGAATTTTATCCTTTGAAAATGAGATTTGATGTATGAAAATGTTTTTAGGGTTTTTGAAAATGTGTTTTCTTTGCAAGAAAGTAAGAACACTTTGAAAATAATGTAGATCCTTGTAGAAGATCATCCATGGAGATGAACTTCCATGGTGATCTTCTTGGATCTAAAGCAAGAAGATGAATAAACTACATTTTGTAGCTTGAAAATGCATGCATGGATGAATTTTAGGGTAAGGAGAGGGAGGTTATACCTATCTTCCTTGTGTTTTGTGTTTGAAGGCTTGAATGTGAGAGTGTTTAAGGCTTGAATATGAGAGTGTTTGAGGGTGTTTAGGGTTGATGATTTGAGTTGGTTAAAGAGAAAACAAGTAGATAACAATGAAGTCCTCTATGTTTTCTCTCTAATCCTCCTCCTATAGGGTGATTTGAGCTTGGATTGGTGTATGTATGAGAGTATGTATGAGAGTGATTTGAAGTGTTTGTGAGTGAGTGAGATTTGAGAAAGATTGGAGAGAAAATGGTGGCAATCTAAGGATTCCCCTTTGTTTTCTCTCTATATTTCCTTGAGTTTCGTTCTTTGTGATCAAATTGTGTTGTGTAAAACTGAGAGAGGAGGGTTCAATTTATAGGCCCCCTGTGAGATGCAATCCCATCCGCGCGGAGGTTCCGTAAACGTGCCTGGTGCATTAAATGCTGCTCCGGGCTTTGAACAGGAAGAATATTATTCAAAATTCCAGCAGTTTTTGTTGTTCAACTTGCCTAATTCAGATTTTTCCAATTTCTTTTGCTTTTTTGATTCCTTTCCATGGTTTAACTTTAAATGGCAATGCCCACTTTACCCTTGGTTGGTTAGAAATGTTAGAAATGTTAGAAATGTTAAAACTTTCGTTAATTTTCTAACGAAAAGTGCTAACAACTCAAATTGGAGTACTTACAGTAGCCCCTCGGCGACGGTGCTTTCGAAGGAAGCGGGGTCGTCGATAAGAGTAAGGCTCCATATTTGACAGGATGATCAAGTGATCAAGTGGCTGGACCTAATGATAGGCTACCTACGTATCCTTAAGAGGAATCAAGCCGGCCGTAGTTCGGGTCCTTTGACTATCTTTAGTCGTCGACCCTACTGTTTTAGGAAAGTCATCCTAAGATTTGACTATTTTTGGGAAGTCACCCTATGATCTGACTGTTTTTTGGGAAGTCACCCTACGATTTGACTATTTTTGGGAAGTCACCCTACGGTTTTGACTATTTTTGGGAAGTCGCCCTATTACTTGACTATTTTTGGGAAGTCGCCCTATGACTTGACTATTTTGGGGAAGTCGCCCTATGGTTTGACTATTTTTGGGAAGTCGCCCTATGGTTTGACTATTTTTGGGAAGTCGCCCTATGACTTGACTATTTTGGGGAAGTCGCCCTATGACTTGACTATTTTGGGGAAGTCGCCCTATGGTTTGACTATTTTTGGGAAGTCGCCCTATGACTTGACTATTTTGGGGAAGTCGCCCTACGGTTTTGATTTTGGTTTTAGGGGATGATTGCTTTCCTCGTGTTGTGTGTGATAGCGTCTTAGGTGCCTCGAACCTTGATGATGGCGTCTCAGGTGCCTTGAACCTTGATGATGGCGTCTTAGGTGCCTTGAACCTTGATGATGGCGTCTTAGGTGCCTCGAACATCGATGATGGCGTTTTAGGTGCCTCGAACCTTGATGATGGCGTCTTAGGTGCCTCGAACCTCGATGATGGCGTTTTAGATGCCTCAAACCTTGATGATGGCGTCTCAGGTGCCTCGAACCTTGATGATGGCGTTTTAGGATAGATGGTCCTCTAGTGGACTTCATTTGAAGGGATCGGTTTTACGTCCTGTCGCCGAAGGAAAGGATGGCCGTGGCCGGGTCGAGTGGCTGGACCTAATGATAGGCTACCTACGTATCCTCAAGAGGGAATCAAGCCTGGTCGTAGTTCGAAAATAGTGGGGATAGTCTTTGATGGTTTAACAGTATTTGAGGTTTGACTATTTTTTGGGAAGTCGCCTTAAGATTTGATGATAATGTTCTTTTAGAAAAGTAGTTGATTAAGATATGCTTTCATACTGTGCTTTGTGCTTACCTTGGCGAGGCTACGGCTGATGTTGATGAAGAGTTGTTAGGTTGCCGTTCGTGGGACGGTTTCTGCTGACGATTTGCTGTCTTTGGAGGCATTTTGACCTGAAGGAGGAGTTTGGTTGAGTCTGCATCTTGCTGGTGATCGTCAAACTTGTAGAGGTTTTTGAGCTTGTCTTCACATTGGGACTTCTTGCTTTTGAGAACTTGGTGTCTCTAATCGCATTGTATTTGAGAACTTGGCATCCCTGACCGATTTGTATTTGAGAACTTGGCGTCCCTGACCGATTTGTATTGGAGAACTTGGCGTCTCTGACCGTACTGAGACCTTGGTATCTTTGACCGATTTGCATTTTGAGAACTTGGCGTCTCCGACCGTACTGTATTGGAGAGCTTGGCGTCCCTGACCGATTTGTATTGGAGAGCTTGGCGTCCTTGACCGATTTGACTTGGCGTCCTTGACCTGATTTGTATTGGAGAACTTGGCGTCTCTGACCGTACTGTATTTGAGACCTTGGTATCTTTGACCGATTTGCATTTTGAGAACTTGGCATCTCCGACCGTACTGTATTGGAGAGCTTGGCGTCCCTGACCGATTTGTATTGGAGAGCTTGGCGTCTCTGACCGATTTGACTTGGCGTCCTTGACCTGATTTGTATTGGAGGACTTGGCGTCCTTGACCGATTTGCGTTTTGAGAACTTGGCGTCTCTGACCGATTTGTATTGGAGAACTTGGCGTCCTTGACCTGATTGTATTGGAGAGCTTGGCGTCCCTGACCGATTTGTAGACACTGGAGGCGGTCTTCATATGTTTGTGGATGTTGGGGACTGTTTTCATCCATTTGAGGTCGTCTTTGGTGAAGATCATCCTTGCCGAAAAGGGGGATTACGTTTGAATTCCTGCATTTGTTAGTGAAGAGGAAGATGCATATATGGCATTCATGATGGCGGATGCATGCATAGAACCAAAAATGATTATGAGATGATGCGTTTATTTGCTTTCGAAGATGCACTTGGCCTAAGCTTTTGGCAGGGAAATTACGATTTATGATTTTCAATCACTTAGGATTTTTCCTATTGATTCAAGTTTTGTGCATGCTACATGAGCCCTGGGGAGATTTTTGTGGGGATGCATGGTGATGAGAGGGGATATATGTGTTGTTGACTGTTTGGGACAAGCTTTGAGCTGGTGGGGTGATATCCTTTAGTCGCGGACTGAATTGCATGTTATTGATGAGGTCAATTTTGATCTTGGGATGAAGTTGGATTTGAACCCCGGGTCTCGATTGAAATTTCTTTTCAGTCTCGGACATTTGGAGCTGACGCTGATAGGCTCTAGAATCAAAGCATGTTGACATGAATGAACCCTCTTTTGCTTGGGTTAGTTGTGATTTGACGAAATGCTGATATGAGGAGATTCCCAATTCTCAACTTTTGATGATGCAGGGAGTTTGCCATATGCCAAGTTCTAAAGCTGAAACTCCAAGACAGTTGTTGAGGTGACCAGACCTTTCTTCTGAAGATAGGTGTGACTTGATAAAGCCCCAATCCATGGAAAAGACATGGCGAAAACCACGGAATCTTTCTCTGAATGATTTGATGAAGCCCCAGGTTTGACAAAGCGTCACTACAGAGGTCCATTAAAGGTTTGGTGACATACTGATGAAGTACCGAGCCAATCGATCAACGTGAAAGCCTTCAAGGTGAAGTTGTCATGAAGGGAGAAACCCATCTTTGATACCGACTATGAAACTAGAATCCTCTCTTCGAAGAGTGTCTTCCATATGGGAACTGTTAGCCATAGTGGCACTTGGCTTGTTCGTAGCTTCAATCATATTCGCCTACTTTTTTTTTTAGGGAATGGATTGTTGGACTGTATTGGGTCCTTGGGGTCCCCTTTTCGATCAGTTCTCACATTGCCCTTTTCAGGAGTCGTGTTGGAGGTGGAAGAAACCCCGTATCCTGTAGCCGGTCAAAGTGAAACTCGCCGATTGTAAGCCCTCTCAAATTCAGCCCAAAATTGATCATTGCCCGTAGATCCGGATAGGGAAATTTCTAAGTGAGGCCCTCGGATGTGGTTTCTGGGCGTGAGGATCGAAAGATGTCTAGTTGTTCCTCTTCAAAAGGAGGAGTTGCCATCTTGCTTGTAAAAGTCCCCTGATGTTCTCGTCGGGGCTATTTTTAGCATTGTTGTCGCAGTCAAATCTATTTGCTTCCCACTCCAAGTTGGCTAGTAGTCCTGGTCCCATGTAGCCCTCGCCTCGGATTTTAAGCGGAAGAACCATTTTAGAGCACCTTTGGACTTCAAAGAGAGACTGAAATAGTCGAGCCAAGCTGGCTGATTGGCGCCCCTTTTGACCTTCATTGCCAAGGTATACGTGTCCAGATGGGTTTTCGGGCATGCGGTGCCATCGAGATCCAAATTAGGCATCACGAATTTGTGGGGGAACAAAGGAGTCGGGTTCGTTGGTCGGAAAGCGGACTTCTTAACAGTCAATTCGGCAATACGTGCTTTCATTTCCTTGTGTCGTTCCACGAACCAAGCCAAATGAGGGTCTTGTGGTGGAACCATGGCATTGAAACCAGCGGCTGAGCTAGAGAGAGGAGCTACCACTGGCGGCGGGCGGGTGGAGGGAACGGCCGATCTGGGGACATAGGTGAAATCCTATCCTTGGCCCGAATCACCCGGGGAGCTTGAGTAGGATCCCAGGGCGAAGGGATAGAACCTTGCGGCTTGTTGTTGATTTTCAACCGGCGAAGAGGGCAAAGGCGATCTTGATGTAGCCTGGGTAACTCGGATTTCCGGAGTGAGGCCCGTAAGTAGGCTTAAGATGCGGGGCTGCTGTTCCCTGATTGTTGAATTGCATAGCTGAAGGTGCATGACCAGGGGGTGCTGCGGTCTGGTGATTTCATGATGAACTGGGATGGAGGCTTGGTAACCCATCGAAGCCTGAGTGAGGAATGGATTTGTGAAAGCTGTGTGAGGAGCGGGTCGAGCTAGCGTCATTCTAAGGAAGGGCTTCTGGCTGTCCTGGACCAGGCCTGTGGAAGCATTCCAAGCTGTTCTTTGCGGAGGCCCTGATAGATTGGTTCCAAGGCTGAGGTGGGATTCCAATTTGCTGTGGTATTCCGAGGTAACCCCAACCATGAGAAGACATTCCGTCCTGGATTTTGCCCCAGAGGCTGTGAACTGATCGGTCACGTTAGGCTGCATGGGTCCAGTAGTCTGTATTTGGGGTTTCTTTGTCCCGTTGAGGCGGTCATGAAGGGATCTTATGAGGCTTGTGCGGTGCGGGGATTGGATATCTTGAACCGGTTCATTTGTCAAGGCATTTCAAACTCGATGTAGCGAAGCTCTGACCCTCTGTCTGCCGGCCGGCGCCATACCAAATCCTATTTGTGACATACCGAGCCGACCCCGATCATTGCTTTGTGAGGCATACCATGCTGGCCCAAATCGGGCTGAAGTCAATTTGTTTCTCCAAGCACGATCGTCCCAAACTGTGAATGTATATCAAACCGAGAAGTTTGAAAGGATGGGCGGATTCGCGAGTTGAGAAGAGTGTAGGAAAGGTGGTGGTAGTCTGCGGCCAAGATAGGGATGGGGATCCTTTTCCTCTTCTACCGTGAAAGTTCCATCGGGGTTGAGGGCAATCGTCAAACCAAAATTCCTGACATCTTCCAAGGACGAACATCGAAACCTCATTCTGATTGGCACAAGGAGTTTTATGGACTCGGGTTTCAATATTAGTCATAGGAATATGATGAATTTCTGGTCTTGGTTAAAATTCCGTCCTCGTCCTTGGACATCAAAGAACTGCACTTGACTAGCCCATGACCAACATGGCGATCAAATCTCATCTTGCCTGGTGGAGCCTTAGTCCGAAGAGATGTATTTGCGAAGTCTTGATTCGGAAGAAGTGACTTGGCAAAGCCTCGGTCTCATGGCTGTGAATCTGACACAATTAGAGAGGCTTCAACCTGGTAGGCACTGGGGCTGATGGGAACAGAGACCCAACCCATCTTGTAGCAAAGTGAAGAACCAACGTTCTTGAATTATCATGTAGCAAAAGAGGCAACCCATCCTTCCATATTTACTTTATTATTTTCTTTATTCAATTAGTCAACCGTAAAGGAAAGACAATTTGGAAATGTATACACAAGAGGGCGTATTTTCGAAAAGTGGGGACGAATCCCGATTTGTATTATTTGATGGCCTCATTTGACGAAGGCACAAAAGAACTTCGCTTTGGGTTTGACTCTTTTGAGAGAGCATAAGTTTAGAAAGGTTTGTAAAAGTGTATGGAAGCCCTGGCGGAAAATTAGTGTTTAGCTCTATTTTTCCTATAATGTAGAAAAAGAAGACTTGTCGAGACATACTGAAAATATGTTTATTCAAAATGATCACAAGATTGCTTAAAACCCTTTATTAATGTTCGGGTTATTCAACCCCTAATCTCGATATGAACAAACATTTTGATTAATCATGAGGAGAAAGTCAGCGATACCAAGAGTCGAAGTTGGCGAATGGTGAAGAGGGATCGTGTATAGGAGAGGCTATTGGTGAGGCCGGATTTTCTGGGATTTGAATGTGTTTATGACCGGACCATTTCTGGTTGCCTACGTTCCCCTCATTGTGAGGAGCTCAGGTCACCGTAGTTCGGGTCTGAACTGTGTTTGGCTTTAGAAAAGGGGTATGAACATTTGTGGTACTTTTGGTGAAAAGGCTCGGATAGGAAGTTTGGATGATAAGGTGCGGGCCTTGAGGTGATTCCTTGACAAGTCATTTTGAGCGATTCCGTTGCTTCTTGATCGTCGTCCTTCATCGGGGGAGAAAGATTTTGGATGCAGCTTAAGGGCTTATGATATGTTTTTGCCGTTGCTTTAACTGCTCCCTTGTTGTCGACAACTTCCGTTCTTCGGGCTTTAATTTTGCCCATATGTCAAACCTTCTGATCGGCGGTGCTAGGTCCTTGGCCTCATTTTTTTTTTTGAAGCTTTTGTTTATTTTTTTTTTGAAGTTTTTTTTTTTTGAAGCTTTTGTTTTTTTTTTTTTGAAGCTTTTGTTTTTTTTTTGAAGCTTTTTTTTGAAGCTTTTTTTTTTTTTTGAAGCTTTTGTTTTTTTTTTGAAGCTTTTGTTTTTTTTTTGAGCACTTGAGGACGAAGGCAAGCTTCTACTTGAACTTTCTTGATGCATGGGGGGCGGAGGCAAGCCCCTGTTTTTTTCGATATGGGGTCGATCTCCCGATGCTGAGTGACCTTTTGTTGTCCCTTGATGTTGCCGCCTTCGTTGACTTGATCAAGGTGATGATGGGGATATGTTTTGGAAAGTGTATGGCTTGATGGAGGCCTTTGTGAGGTGAGGAAAGTGTATAGGGAGGGCATTAGTTGACTTTCTCGCACCAATTAATTAAAATCTTAATCATTTCCAGAGATTATTTGTTGAGCGATGCGAGTGATCATTTAAAATAAAACCATTTCATTAAATGTAATGTAGGTGTGCAAATAATGTCTCAAGTCTAGCGAGAAAAGAAAAAGACTCTTTTATAGAAAACTTAAGATTAACTACAATGTCCAAGGAGGACTTGATTGAACGAAGAAAGTACTAGAACCTACGAAGGTTGACTAAAAACATTTTAATATTAAAGGATGGGTAGCCCCTAGTCTAGCTACTCTTTGTTGTTGGGAATGCCAAGGCAGCAGGCTTTCCATCTTTACGGTAACCACGATTCCATTACTGCGGACCGAGGCGGTGATCGATTACGTGCCCATGATCTTGGTGGGAGTGGAGGAGTTTGAGGCCATGGAGCAGTGGGGCGAGCACAAGTTGTCCAAAGAAAGCGGGTCGGAAAAGTCACGGGGACGAACTTTGTCGGCGAGCATATTGATGGAAGGAAGTGAACTGAGAGGACCTTGAGGGTATTGGGCTCTGTTTGGGAGGATTCGACGATGCGGCGGTTGTTTTTTTTTAGTGAAAGGGGTGATACTAGGCGATTGTGTCTTCGGGCCTTTCTCAAGCTTGGGCGGCATTAGACAGAGTGTGCTCAGGGCGGAGTTGTCCTGTCGGATTCTCTCACTTAGGGCACTTGAATTTTGCGCGACAGAATCATTTCTTTGCACAGTTCGACATCTTGGGTCAAAGGAGTGCTAGTACTTATCATAAGATCAAGCTTCTCCTGCATTTGTTTCACTTGCTCTATCAATATTGCCACATGGGGATCAGCGGGAACATTCGAGTTCTTGGAACTCGCAACAAGACTCTTATCGGCGAGAGGAAACACGGCCGCATGTGGCGAGGTGGCGACGGGTGAATTCACTAAGTCCGGTAGATGACAACGGAAAACTTGTGGCATCCGGATTTTCTTTTAGCAACTCATGATCGCATTCGGGTGGGTGTAGAGGCTTGAGAACATAGCCACATAGCTCAAGCGATTATGTGAAGGCTGGAGCATAAGCGCGGTATTCTTGAAATTGAGAGCAGTGTGATGGAGCCCGGCTCGTTACGAGGAGGCGAGGGCGATGGAGCCACTGTGGCTTTGAGTCTTTGGAAAGGGCTGAAGAGGAATTGTCCTTGGCAAGGGATCATATGTGGATGGAGGAGGTGTTGGCCGTGGGATGGAGAGTTATAGGATGAAGGGTGAAATCAGCATTTACGAAGTCTCATCTTCGACCATGACCGAGGAACCATTCGCCTCAAGCATTACACACGAACTCCGTGGCGGCGGAGAGCATTGATGAGCGAGGGTCGGTGTTCTTCATGAATCTTATGGGCGTTTTCCAAAGCCGGGACTAACTCTTCCTTCCTAATCATCGGATTTCTTGTATCCTTGCGCTTTACGCCAAATACGCCATCGAGATCATTATCATCCCATTTAACCTTGGCGTCGATCGTGAACTTATCGGAGGGCGAGAGTTCAAAGCATTTCACCAAATCCGGCTTTGCCATGGCCACATGCTTGTTGCGGTCAAACCATCCATTCTCGAGACATTTGTTGCGACTAAATCATCGGCTTGTCGAGTACGTTGAATTCACGAGTTTGAATCATAAAATTCAATCATGTTTACATTCGCGTTGTTTGGGAAATGATCATTGGCGGGGTTGAGATCAACTGAGGCGCTCGAGTTTGCCCTTCTTAATTAATCCACTGAATCGCCTTTCTCAAAGGCATGCACGGTTGTCGGTCGTATGGCCAGTGAGTGCTGATGGAAAGCCTGATGCTTAGTGGTGTCAAGGGATTTTGGGATCCTTGGGCGATAGTTTCTCATGGGTTCGAGGAGACCACTGCTCTAGCAAGCTATTTAAAACTTTGCTTAAGGGAACACCCCAAATCCTCGGGATTCGAGATTTGGTCATTGACTTGGTCACCATTACGAACGGGGTTTGCGGTTTTGGTCCGTTGGGGCGCTCAAGCTTGCCGTTTCGATTAACCTTTGAACCGCTCTCTTGAAGACTATGCGGTTGTCGGTCGTGTGGCCATAATGATCATGGAAGGCGCGGTGCTTACTCATGTCGAGAGGTGCATTTGAGCTCCTTGGATGGTAGTCCTTGAGAGGCTCCAAAGGCCTACCCTTACTAAGCCCTTGAAAATTAAGCCCGTGGGCATCCCAGAGATCATCAAACGTTCTCGTTGCCTTAAAGGACCACCATTTCTTGGTTGCTTTTGGGGGCCGTCAATTGTACACAATGCCTTCTTTCCTTTACCGGATGTCGGAGCCGTGTTGGAAGGGTAAGGTTTATAGCGGCGAGACATGTTCGGACTCGTAGTCTTTTCCCGTGCACGAACCCTTTTGATGTAATCATCAATGTAATCGTCGAGATTCGACCTTTTGTAAACTTCATTCGTGTCGGATACACAAGATTGATATGGTGAGATGGCCCGAGTCGAGCGATCGTCGATACTCTCGTTGCTAGGCTTTTCTTGTACCTTCTTAATTGGTTCTACCAATAATCCATTGGACGAGTCAATAGGAACATTAGGATTGCATGACCCACACAAGATTGGCATTAGCAAGCGAAACCACGGTAGGAAGTACTGCTGGTGGGAGGAATGACGGTCTGAGCATTAAAAGCGTGGCCAGTAATCTTCCTCATAAGGCACAGCGGTTGCCGAAGATGAAGATATATGGCTCGTAATGGGTGGATACCGGGGAGCGGATGAGTGCGGATCCGAGAAGAGGCTGCTTTGAAAACATGAGGTTTGAGGCATCGTAACAGTAGGATTGAATGTGTCTTGACCGCGAGGAAACATGGCAAAGGGAAATGTGTATACGTACTTGATGGCGGAGCGGCTTGCGTAACGGCCGGGTGGAGAATTTGATGAGGAGCATTTGACCTTGTCGGACTTCCCAGCCGGAGGGCGGGGTAGAGCGATGAAGTGGTGATAAAAGCACAGTGGCCACGTGATCTTGCGGTATCATAGGGGCCGGTGTGCTTTGAGGTGGAGGAAGCAAGGCTGGCCCCCTCGAACCATGGAGCACAGAAGCAGCGTCCCATTCCGAGATGGTGACCGAGCCGGAACGATGCGGTGAAGTAGTAAAGCCCGGCCCCTTCAGTGATGGCCAGAACGGTGATGTTGTGAGTAATGCGTGACCCCTTCCAGCTGCGGGCGAAAGCCAGGCTGACTCAATCTGGTGGTGAGACACGAGAGGCACAGGCGGGTTGACCTAGATCGGGCCATCGAGGAGTATCGAGCAGTAAGGCGAGATGTCTTGGGCCCGGCCAATTCCGGATTGATGGCCGGGCGGAGCGGGGTTTGGAGTAGCGGCCCGACCCATTCAGGCGGATTGAAACCCCAAGGTGGCAGGAGGTGCGGGGGAAGTTGACCAAGATCGATACGATGAGGCCGAGAGGCGAGGTGAGTGATAGGCTTGGGGATGCTTGGCCCATTAGTAGTTCCACACGAAGGGGACGGGGCATTTGATGGTAGTTGGCATGCCAGGGAGGGTAATTAGCTCAATCTTCGCATCAATAGTAAAGGTTCCATTAGGAGTGGTGAACAATTGCTAGCCCACAGGTTACGATACTTTCCAATAAGCGGCGATGCGAGCCTCTTGATTTTGTCTTATACGTTCCAACATCGATTCCCTTTGTTCGGCATTTTGCGGATTTTCGGGGTGTGGAGTTGTACGTCCCCCACCGTTCTCCTCTGAGTTGGTCATTACGAAACTTTGAGGTGAAGCGAAGGAGGAAAGCCGATGAAGTATCGACTTCGGAATGGCGAGGGCTGAACAAACGATGACCCGGGGTCTCGATCCAAACTTTGCTACTGTGGAAGGCACAAAGGGTGTGGTTCGGACTCGGGAAAGCGAAACGAGGTTGGTGTTTGGGCTTAGGGCTCATGCGACATGCGGTTATTTGTTCTTGTTTACTTAAAACATGTTTTATTAACCTAATCGGTTGGAAAAGATTGCTCTTCTTTTCGCGAACTACTACGATTCTGGATCGGTGGGCCCGATCACTACGTCTATAAGCCCCTCGTATTCCACTGTGTTTCGACCTCCCGGGGTGGGACGGCCCGGGCGAGGGTCACATAGAGGCAGCGGGTCCCACCGACCAGAAAAGAAAACGATCCTAAAAGTCGGCGGGTAATCGAGTCTTAACGAGCATTCGATGTAAATTACGGACAAGGCGACGTCAAAGTCAAGATCATGTCAGGGGCTCGACGAAAAGTCGGCATGATTTGGAGCGATAAGCGTCCACGATTGATCTTGACTTGTCGTCGGTTAAGCCGTAATTAGGCATGGAATAATCATTAATCCTTGATGACTCGGTGTCAATCTTTGGGAGTCGATGTATAATTTGTGCCGATCGGAGCCCAGAAGTCAAGGCGCCGGTCAATATCTTGGTCAAAGTCTGCGGCGGAAAACCGGCAGAACTTCGGCGATTAGGGTCCCAGAAAGATATTGAGTCGGTATGCCGACAAAGGCTTGAAAGGAAAGGTCTATACACAGACAGGGCATGACACGGACCCGGACTAAAAACCAATCGGGTCTCGGACAAAGTGTGTCACGGACAAGTGCATGGTCGACACGAGGCTCCGTGGGATGTTTGGGTAGTCACATTGCTCATCAGAGAGCGTAATAAGACCAAACGGACCGCGACAAGGATTTCCCGGGTTAGGGACGTAGTGTGCGGTGTAAGGTCACGTGCGCGTAGTGTGCAAGCGATCTATCTTCTTTTACGAGTAAAATAGAAATTTTTTTATGTGTCTTAAAAAGGCATGATGCATGATTTTTTTGAAAATTTTCTTTTTTTTTGAAAATCCTTTTTTTTTTTTTTGAAATTTAATGAACACATAAGCACATAAGCACAAAAATTCCGACGAGTTAGGGACATTATTCCGGCAGTCAAAATTTTGACTTTTCCGAGGCGGCCAAAAACAACACGAAATTGTGCAAAAATCAACACACACAATCTGAAAGGATTTTCAAATGTTGAGACGGAAGCTTGACCCTCAAGCTTTTCTTTTTTTGAAAATAATGATACCGGTACGTGGGATTGTTAGACCACAATTTATCCCGACTCGTGTTAGGAGGCGATAACGGGAAGTTTAATGGTTTCCACCAATATACCAAATATCATTTTTTAGAAAAAGCTTATTTGTCCCCAGCAGAGTCGCCACTGTGATGATGTGTATCCGAAAATTTTCCCATTTTTATTTGAAAAAATCAACGAAACGGAGTCGCCACGCCATTTTTGTTTTAAGGGCCAAAACTTTGAAAAATGCCCAAGATCAGAAATTTAGGTTCGGAGGTCACGTTACGCGCCGGGAAGGACGTTAGTGTGCACCGGAACGCCTCGTAAAAACGAGTCTTCCAAACATTTGAAATCCTTTGTTGTGTGTGTGTGTGTGTGTGTGTGTTTTGACCAAAATAAGTTGAAACTGAGGTAAGTAAAAATTGGGAACTCTTTTTAAGGCTTTAAACAATCCCAATATTTTTGGTATGATTTTTGGGTTGAGTCTTGGCACTCAAAAGATTTTTGGGAGTTGGAAAGCAATTCTGCCAGAATGAAAAAAGCAGTTAACCCTTGACTTTGAAATGGACTTTAGGGCTTGAAAACTCCAGAATATGGGAAAAGTCCGGGAATGAAAAATGTTCAAAACACCTTAAAAAGGGTTTCTCTAAAAGAACTTTTCATTTTGGAGATGATTTGAGGGGTCAAAACCTTCTAGAAATCTCAGATCTGAAATCTGGATTTCCAGAAGCTGATGAACTAGCCTCTAAAAAAAATTTGAAAAAAGGAGTTTTGCTCACACAAAAAATAAATTAAAAATATGTATGGAAAGATCTGGATGTTGGCTACAAAAAGTATTTTGTAGTCAACACCAAATTCCAAGTTTATCTATGTCCAAAAAATTAGACCATGGACTGAGGTCTGAGAAAATTGCTACTGGACAGCAACTTCTCAAGAGAGAAAATGTGATTTTAAAGGGGGTTTTGCATCCATGCTTGTCCCCATTTCCCTAGGTTTTGGTTAGTGATCACTAGACATTTTAGTGGTGAATCAACTATACCAAACCATCCTTGGGGTACATTAGGACTAAGCATTTCATTTGCTTGGGAAGGGGAATTTTATCCTTTGAAAATGAGATTTTATGCTTGAAAATGGTTTTTAGGGTTTTGAAAATGTGTTTTCTTTGCAAGAAAGTAAGAACACTTTGAAAATAATGTAGATCCTTGTAGAAGATCATCCATGGAGATGAACTTCCATGGTGATCTTCTTGGATCTAAAGCAAGAAGATGAATAAACTACATTTTGTAGCTTGAAAATGCATGCATGGATGAATTTTAGGGTAAGGAGAGGGAGGTTATACCTATCTTCCTTGTGTTTTGTGTTTGAAGGCTTGAATGTGAGAGTGTTTAAGGCTTGAATATGAGAGTGTTTGAGGGTGTTTAGGGTTGATGATTTGAGTTGGTTAAAGAGAAAACAAGTAGATAACAATGAAGTCCTCTATGTTTTCTCTCTAATCCTCCTCCTATAGGGTGATTTGAGCTTGGATTGGTGTATGTATGAGAGTATGTATGAGAGTGATTTGAAGTGTTTGTGAGTGAGTGAGATTTGGGAAAGATTGGAGAGAAAATGGTGGCAATCTAAGGATTCCCACTGTTTTCTCTCTATATTTCGCCGAGTTTCGTTCTTTGTGATCAAATTGTGTTGTGTAAAATGAGAGAGGAGGGTTCAATTTATAGGCCCTGTGAGATGCAATCCCATCCGCGCGGAGGGTTCCGTAAACGTGCCTGGTGCATTAAATGCTGCTCCAGGCTTTGAACAGGAAGAATATTATTCAAAATTCCAGCAATTTTTGTTGTTCAACTTGCCTAATTCAGATTTTTCCAATTTCTTTTGCTTTTTTGATTCCTTTCCATGGTTTAACTTTAAATGGCAATGCCCACTTTACCCTTGGTTGGTTAGAAATGTTAGAAATGTTAGAAATGTTAGGAATGTTAAAACTTTCGTTAATTTTCTAACGAAAAGTGCTAACAACTCAAATTGGAGTACTTACACTTGTACACATGGAAGCTTATGATTTGGGAAATCATTTAAAGGAAATGTTCCAGTTGCAAGCACGTCAGGAAAGGTTTGACACTATGAAGGCTCTTCATTCATGCAAGATGATTGAAGGACAACTCATTGGGCCTCATGTGTTGAAAATGAAGCGGTCACTCGAACATCTTGAGAGGCTTGGGTATCCTATCCAGTTAGAGCGCTACGGATATGATATTGCATTCACTCCACGAAAGTTATAATCGAGTTAAGTTACGAATTATAACATGAATGGGATTGAATAAATCTCTGTCTGAATTGGCATGGGATGCTAAAGAATGCGGAGAACAATATTACCAAGAAAACCCAATCGAAGTGTTGATGGTGAATAAAGGAAAGGGGTTCAAGAACAAGGGTAAAGCAAAAGTTGCTAAGCGGAGGCAAAGGTTGCCGTTCTTTGAGAAGCCTAAACCCAAATCCCAAAAGGATGCGGTATGCTACCATTGCAATGAAACTGGGCATTGGAAGCGTAAGCTGGAAGCTTATCGGGAAGAGTGAAGAAGAAGGGCAATGTGATTGCACGACTTCGATATCTATATGATAGATGTTCTACTTTCTACTTCTAGTTCTTGGGTATTAGATACCGGATGTGAATCTCACATTTGTCTAAATGTGCGGGGACTTAAGAATAGAAGGTCGCTCAAAGAGAGGTGAAGTAGATCTGCGGGTTGGAAATGGAGCAAGAGTTCTTTGCATTGGCCGTAGGGACTTCACGAAGTCACTTTATCTAGCGGATTAATTTTAGTTTTAAATAACTGTTATTATGTTCCGGATTTGAGCAGAAACATTATTTCTATTTCATGTTTAGACAATGAGGGTTACAATTTTCTTATTGCGAATAAGAAATTTTCAATTTATTTGAATGACATGCTTTATTGTGTTGCTCATTCTTTTAATGGCCTTTATGTCTTGGATGTTGAAAATAATGTTGAGAATGTTTATCATGTTAGTAAGAAATCTAAACCAAATGATGTGAACAACACATACAAATGGCATTGCCGTCTTGGTCACATAAACGAGAAACGCGTATCTAAACTCCATAAAGATGGATATTTAGACTCATATGATTATGAATCATATGATGTTTGCGAGTCTTGTTTATTGGGCAAGATGACTAAAGCACCTTTTACTAAGAGTAGTGAAAGGGCTAGTGATTTATTGGCTCTCATACATGCGTGTGTGTGGACCAATGAATAGCATTGCTAGGGGAGGATTTCGGTGCTTCATAACGTTGATGACTTCTCCGAGATATGGCTATGTCTATCGATGAAGTACAAAAGTGAAGCATTTGAGATATTCAGAATATTTCAAAATGAGGTACAAAATCAACTTGGCAAAACTATTAAAACCATTCGATCCGATCGAGGTGGTGAATACTTAAGCCAAGAATTTGACGATCATCTGAAAAGTTGTGGAATTGTTTCAGAACTTACTCCACCCGGAACACCACAATGGAATGGTGTATCCAGGAAGGAGAAATCGAACTCTATTAGATATGGTTCGATCGATGATGAGTCAAGTGAACCTTCCTATTTCTTTTTGGGGACATGCACTGGAAACAGCTGCTTTCACGCTTAATAAGGTCCCTACTAAATCGGCTCCTAAAACCCCACATGAGATGTGGTATGCCGGAAGAAAGCCTAGCTTATCTTTCATGAAGATTTGGGGCTGTGAGGCTTATGTAAAGAAATTAGTTTCGAACATAAACTTGCACCTAAATCGATAAATGCATTTTCGTTGGTTATCCTAAGGAAACGAAAGGATATCTATTTTACAACCAATCCGAGAACAAAGTGTTTGTTGCTCGAAATGGTGTCTTTCTAGAAGAAAGAGTTTCTCTCTAAAGAAACTAGTGGGAGTAAAATTGATCTTGAAGAAATTCAAGAACCCGAAAATGACAAGGAACCGATAATAGAGACGGAACCAAGTTCACAAGTTTGTTGTGGAACCGGTTCAAGATACACAAGTTCTTCGCGGATCGGATAGGATACGATCCGAACTCTTGAGAGATATGGATTTCTCATGACGAAAAGTAATGAAGTAGAAATCATTGAGAATGATGAACCTACTTCCTATCAAGAGGCGATGTCCACTCTGATTCGGACAAGTGGCTAGGAGCCATGGAATCCGAGATCAAATCCATGTACGATAATCAAGTTTGGAACTTGATTGATTCACCCGAAGGTGTAAAAACCATAGGGTGCAAATGGGTTTTCAAAAGAAAAGCTGACATGGATGGGAAGGTACATACTTATAAGGCTAGGCTAGTTGCTAAGGGGTATAGGCAGCATTCATGGCGTTGACTATGATGAAACCTTTTCGCCCGTAGCAATGCTTAAGTCTATTAGAATCTTAATTGCCATAGCCGCATATTACGACTATGAGATATGGCAAATGGACGTCAAAACAGCGTTTCTTAACGGAAACCTACTTGAGGATGTATACATGATACAGTCGGAAGGATTTGTCGATCCAAAGAATTCTAACAAAGTGTGTAAGTTGCAGAGATCCATTTATGGATTGAAGCAAGCTTCCTGAGCTGGAATCTACGTTTTGATGAATCGAGTCAAAGAGTTTGGCTTCATCAAAAATGAAGATGAGCCTTGTGTATACAAGAAAATAAGTGGGAGCATAGTCCTATTTACGGGTGCTATATGTCGATGACATCTTGCTCATTGGAAACAATGTTCCTGCACTTGAGACTGTTAAGTCTTGGTTAGGAAAATGTTTTTCAATGAAAGTTATGGGTGAAGCGGCTTATATCCTTGGTATCAAGATCTATAGAGATAGATCAAGAAGGATGATTGGTTTGAGTCAAAGTATGTATATTGACAAGGTCCTTAGAAGATTCCGCATGGAAAATTCTAAGAGAGGAACTTGCCATAGGACATGGCATTACTCTTAGCAAGACTCATTGTCCTAAGACAAATGATGAGCGAAAGAGGATGAATGATATTCCATATGCTTCGGCAATTGGATCTATCATGTATGCCATGTTGTGTACTAGACACGATGTCTCGTATGCTCTAAGCGCAGCGAGTAGATACCGATCGATCCTGGTGAGAACCATTGGATAGGTCAAGAATATCCTTAAATACTTGAGAAGGACTAAGGATGTATTCTTGGTATTTGGAGGAATGGAAGATGATGCGGTTGTAAAGGGTTACGCGGATGCAAGCTTCCAAGCTAGAAACAAAGATGACTATAGATCGCGATGCTGGTTTTGTGTTTATGCTAAATGGAGGTGCCGTTTGTTGGAAGAGTTCCAAGCAAAGCAACATTGCCGATTCTACAACGGAAAGCCGAATACATAGCGGCATCGGATGCGGCTAAGGAGGCGGCTTGGATCAAGAAGTTCGTTAGTGACTTAGAAGTCGTTCGAGTATCACTAACCCGATAGAGTCGTTACGTGACAATAATGGTGCTATTGCCCAAGCAAAAGAACCAAGGTCACATCAGCGATCCAAACACATTTTGAGACGTTTTCACCTCATACGAGAAATGCAGTGAAAGGGAGGACGTCAAGATATGCAAGGTACCAACGGATGACAATATTTCGGACCCTCTCACCAAGCCTTTGCCACAAGCTAAACATGATGGTCATGTTAGGTCCATGGGTATAAGATACATGAGTGATCGGGCCTAGTGCAAGTGGGAGGCGTAGGTGTTAGTGCCTCTAGGCCTATAGAGATAGACCTTTATGTAATGTCATTGTTCATTTATATATGAGATTGTTTATTTGATTATTATATGTGTTTGCATGTTTAGTTATAATAATCGTGTCCCTAGTACTTATGAAGCGCTAGTATGAAGTCTAATGGATAATCATGTGATGATTATATGCATGGAGATGCGCATTAGATTCATGGGTACTTGTTAGAGAACAAGGTCTTGGACTTGACCCATTATGAGATTTATGTCATGGTCATATGTCATAAATAAATCTCATATAGTCATATCATTGATATCCTTTGACACGAGATTATCATCGTCTTCCACTCGATGAATATCATGTTTGATATAGTTTAACGTTGTCTTTAACCGGACAACAATAAGGGCTATTATTGGCATGATATGATTCTTGTTGGGAAGAATGATAAGTCAAGATGGAAACTTGTCCCTCGTAAAGAGAGATGTTTGCTTGGCCACTCGTGAGTAAGATTGATGTAGTGCATGGCCATGCCCGAATGAATTAATATGATTAGTGTCATTCGATTAATCAATTTACTTGGTAACGAGAAAGCATTGAACAATATGAGTTGACGTGGACCATGACTCATGTTCAATATAACATCGTGTGACAATGGGATTGTGATATGTACTATGTAGGAAAAAGCGAACTTGATATTATATTATTTGGGTAGACATGATGGCTTGCTAGAGTCCGCTCATGTCTTATGAGGATCGATGTGATCGAACTCATTGCCAACATAATATAGTCCTATGGGGTCACACGCATCGAACGAATTGTCAAAAATGAATTATGGATTTCTGGTGTGTTGGGCAACCGCCCAAGGTGCTATGGGCGACCGCCCATGTTATTTGAAAACTGGGCATTGGAGACTGTCTAGATGGGCGACCGCCCTCGTCCTTATGGGCGACCGCCCATGTTGGTTTTCGAATAAGGGATTAAAACTCTGGACACATGGGCGACCGCCCATGTCCTTATGAGTGACCGCCCATATGGGTTTTCGGAGGAAGGGATTAGGCGGCTGGACACACGGGCGACCGCCCGAGTCCACATGGGCGACCGCCCATGTACCCTAAATGCCGAAACCGTTTTTCTCAAGGGTTTTTAATAGGGCATAGTATTTATAGAGTATAAATACTCTCCTTTAACAACCACAGCGACGATTCCGATTTTGAGCCTTGAGAGAGACAAAATAGAGAGAATTCTTCAATTGTGAATTGAAAACATCTCATCAATTCCATAATTCATCATAGATTGAAAAGGTTTCAATCAAGGGATCTAGCAGTCCTCCTAGAAAGAGTTCTAGGGTTCGTTCATAGCGTGGATACTCGTAGAGGATCTTCGCTTCTCAAGATCATTTGTTCGTGATTCAAGGATCGTATATTGAAGACTTGCTAATTCTTCAATCTGGAGTTAGACTACGTATATCAACGACAAAGGCATTCAAGGTTGGTAACCCTAATTCATATTTCTTAATTACTCATCTAGAACGGATTCTAGGGCTTTGGGTATTCGAGTTATTTGCATTATTCCGCTGCGCATGGACCCTCGAAACCCAACATCACCCTGTCCTCGCTGGCGGCAAACGGAGGAATGTCGAAACTGTGCGACAACATCATAATCTGATTATCCAATTGAGCGACACTGGGCAATGGGTCCTGAATCACATCAACAACATTTCGATCCCGAGCTCTCTCATGCCGCACTCCTTCATCTCGCGCTTTATTCCCTTCCAGGTACTGCTTAAATTCGCCATCATCAATCCTCCTTTGCACCATCCTCCTCAAATTATAGCAATCCTCCGTACTATGCCCTTTATCCTTGTGAAAATCGCAATACTGGTTTGGATCCCGGGCTGCATAAGAACCTTCTCTAATGGGATACGGCTCTGGAAATTCCTCTTTTCTAAAGATCTCGCTCAAAGTAGTGTTCAACCTACTGAACTTGATCATCTTTCCCTGGTCTTGGCCTCTGCCACGGCCGCCCCTTCCTCCACTAGAGCGATTCCCGCTGCGACCTCCTTTTTCGCCTTTGGTTTCTTCCTTCACAACCTCAATTCTTTCTTTAGCGCTCTTCCTGCTGGAACCTGCTGCCGGAGGGGAAACCTTGACTACTTCTTCCTTAGTGCCACTGCAATATGCTCTAACCCTTTCATATAACTCGCCAGTTGTCTTAGGCAGACGCATACAAAATTCCGCCTTGAAATGCCCAGGCAGCAACCCTGAATTAAACAACATAATGATCTCGCTCTGACTAACATCAGCAATCCGATTCACCACTCCCATAAACCTATCTGTGAAAGTCGATATGCTCTTACCTTCATTACATTTCAAAATTTGCCTTGACTCGATTTTTTGCTCGGGCTGGACTCCTAACCCACTGAATCTCGCTAAAAACTTATTCTTGAGGTCCTGATACCCTAACACTGATTCCGTCGGCTGCGCCAAGAACCACTCCAGGGCGTGATCGGCAAGAGTGCTTGCGAACGCCTTGCAGATTACGGCTTCATTATCGGTCAATAGCGACAACGTTACTTCGAATCCTCCAATATGAGTGTTAGCCCTGGTACTCCCTGAATAGCTTGGTAAGTTGGGCATACGGAAAGATGGATCGGGAGCGACAACCTGAATACTTTTCGCGAAAGGGGACAAATAAGAGCCTTTCACTTCACTAGACTTGGTTCCGGCTTCCAATTCTTTAATCTTCTTCGCCATTTCCGCCATTTCGGACTTCCACTTATCATCTTCGCTTTTCTTGGCCTTTTCTACCTCTGCGGCTTTGGCTAACTCCACGGCTTTCAAAGCCTCTGCCACTCTGATAGCCTCCGCGATCTTCTCGGCTTCTACGGCCTTTTCCGCTCTTTCTCTATCATTCCTTTCTCGCCGCCTACGATCTCTATCGCGTGGCGGCATTTCAATTTGGCGGGCTCTGTTAGAATGCCTTGACCTGTGTGATCTTTCTCTCACATATGTCTCCTCATCAGAGTATTTCGAGCGACTTGGCACATAATCTCTGTCCGCCGTCGATCCCTCATCGCTTTCGTATCTAAAGTAATAAGAATCATCACGCGAATTTCCCGACTTATGATAAATCCTCCCTTCTTCAATGCGATCTACACGCCTTCTCTTGGCCCTTTCAGATCTCGCCTTTTCACCATCTCGGCGTCTATGAACTCTTTCCTCATTCTCGGGCGGCGGCATATCCTTCGCTCGCCCTTCATTCCTCTTAGAAGCACCCTGACTGGCGCTCCGCCTTCCCTTATCTTGTCCATCTACTTCAACCGACCACTCAGGCGGGATCACGGTAGGTGCCTGGCCCATCCTTTTCAATCTCTCATTGTTCGCGAGAACCTTCATCATATATTCATTCTCCTTCCTTAGTCGCTCAGCTTCGACCCTGGCACTATTGGTTTTAGACGGAGCGGGATCTTGCTCTCCAACCTTTTCCTTGTTCCTAGCTTCTCGCTCTCTATCTTCTCGCCTCCTGGCGCTCCTAATTGCCGAATCTGTCTCAGTCGTATGGACCTCGCCTTCCCGCACAGTTCCCGATCTCGCCCCGCGGGCATCCTTGCGATTAAGCGTCTCCAGTTCCAGATTTCGAGTATCCTTCGTCTGGGTATTCTTTTCTTGAACCATCATGGGCACTTTATAGACTTATTAATGATCATAAACCACAACACAACAACCCTTTTCCAGAACAACAACACTAAACACCACTCAAAGAGGAAGATTTCAGGTCCCGACAACGGAACCAACTGATGCTACCATAAGAAATCTTGGTTGCATAGGAACTGAATGTAGAGGATACTTCGGCTACCTCCTCTTTGATTGCTCGCCTGCACACAAGAAACACACGTCAACTAGGCCGGGGGTGTCTCCGGCGAACCCCCTCCGGCGTGAGGATAAGGTTAAATGATCAAGAAAGGGGTATATCAATGGAAGATTTAGAGAGAGAGAGTAGAGAGAGACATACCATGTAAATGACACTATTCATCTTTTATATACTCCCAAGCCCCCCATGTGCCTTGCACATGGGGGGACACTTGTCAATCATCCAAGGAAGGACTCTCAACCAACCTCAAATTAGTGGAATTTCACTATTCACCTTGTCACATCAATCATCCATCACCAATATTTAGGGTTAGGAACGCAGGCGACAAATGGGACGGTGTCCTGTTAACGCTCCAGGCCCCATGCCGGTTTGGCGACAATCAGAGAATGTCGCCTCAAACGAGGTATTCGTCGGCAAGCAGCTTCCTCTTATATCCACATTTATAAACATGCGGCGGCTGGGCCAGTCTTCTCGCATGGCCCTATTGCTCGCCAAGCTACATTCCCACGCGCCTTCTTACATTTGCCTTATCTTATTCTCATTGTTCACTCCATTAATGTCGCTTCTTCATCATTAATGTTACACCGCATCCATAATTCTTTTATATGGCCCAAGTATAGTGGATCGGCCCATTATGATTTAATGGGCCCGATCCCTAGTACCTTGGGCCCAATCCATCTTATACGATCGCATCAATACTCCCTCCGTCTCAATAGTAGCTTCCCATTTTGCCATTTTGGGTGTCCCGTTAATAGCTTCCACTTTCCTTTTTTGGCAAAGGAATCTTTACTATTCCCTCCACTCATTCTCTCTCCTACATTATTTTAATACTCACAACACAATTATAATTTATTATTCCCTCCACTCATTCTCTCTCCTATTTTTAAATTACACTCACAATATTTTTTTTTATCACCCATTTTATTAATTTACGTGCAAGACAAAAAACGGACAGCTAACTATTGAAACGGAGGGAGTAGAGTATAATTATTCCACCAACCAAGAAAGAAAGAAGCAAGTGTTCGATTATGGCTGAGGGTGAGCAGTTTCAATTAAATATTTTCCCTACATTAAAAAAAAAAAAAAAACACAAATAAAACCGCACACATCGATCATCATGTTATGAATGATGAGGATGGGTGGGTGGGGACTACTGAAATAGTGGGACCAGCGTCATAAAAGTTAGTCTATTTGTAAGCCATGTGTGATTAGAAAACTTGCCACGTATTGCAAGGCCTTCCTTTTGTGTAGTAAGTAACAGTACTGACCATAGTTATAAATTTCATTCCCTACCGATCCGTACGTCTCGTTCCAGCAAAAAAGCGGTGCGAAACAGGTTATATATCGTTTCAGTCTAAAAATCGCTTTGTATCGGATCAAATCGGCCGAATCGTTCCGAACCGGCCGAGATGGATATCCCGGCTGGGACGCAATTTTTTTTAGAATGAAAAAAAAAATCAATTTTTTATGTCATTTTAACAATTGTAACAGAAATTCATGAAAAGATTGAATAAAAAAATCAATTTTTTTTCTCCAAAAATTCATGAAAATTGAAAATAATGAAAAAAAATCAATTTTTTTTTATTTCTTTCTTAAAATTATTATTACTTGATGTAAAAACATGATAATAGCTAACATTCTTATAGTTTAATCATAAATGAGTTAGTTTGTACCAGAAAAAGTGTTATATTTTTGTTAACATATACTAGGGATATAATTAGTGAAAAAATACAGAAAAAATGCGGTAAACCCGGTACGGTGCACCGGTGCATTTCGGTACCGATACGTCCCGTCCCAATGACAAAACTGGTGCGCTGACCGGGACGATATTTATAACTATGGTACTAACGTTATCAAAAAAAAACTAGTAATCCTTCCGTCCCGGTAGAACTCATAGATTTACTGTTTGTACGAGAATTAAGAAAAATATTAATGGAAAAAATGTTGTGAGTATGAAAAGTGAGGTTGGAGAGAGAAAGTGTGATAGAAAATAGTGATTTGATTGATATTGTGAGTATAAAAGTAAAGTAGGAGAGAAAATTAATGGGTGGAATAGTAAAGATTCTTTGCCATTTTAGGAAGTGTGCAGTTTGTAATGGGACGTCCAATGAGGAAAATGTGCAGGTTGTAGAGAGACGGAGGGAGTATAGTAGATATTTATTGTGAGAGTATGACAAGTGGATTCCACAAATAAAAAAGTAATAAAAAACTTTCTATTTTTGGATTGTGCCATTTCAAATGTGTTACAAGGGATGTCACAATTGCAGAAAATTTAAATAAACAATTAACAAAAAACTGAAAATACAAATGATAAATTCTTGTTGAAGATGCACGAGCCCAATGATATTCACTGTCTCCTTAAGACATATTCGACCCCTCACCGAGTGTGCTTGAGTTTGCTTGGGTCGCTTGTCTTCCAGGATAGAACGTGCGGACCGGGGGCACTTCGCACCTAAAGTTCCCGGCGAGTTGAATCGTGCTTGGACTAGATCACCTCTTCTTCTATAATGCAAGCTAGGAGGCCAAGGAATGATCAACAAGATGCAACAAGAGAAATGGAAGAAGATTGCAGGAGCAAGAGTATGTTTTTTGCTGTGTTCTTGTGTTTTTCAAGCTTTTTTTTCAACCATTGTTGACAACTCCATTATATAGCCATTTGCCGAGAATCAAAACTGATTTCAAACATTAATCCAAGAATTATTATAAATAATTTCGGGCATTAAATCAAAATATTAAACATGAATATTTTGATTTTCAGTTTTCCCATTTATGGCATGGTTATTACACTTTGAAAATCAACCTGACATTAATGCTCAGGATCTGCTCGGTCGAGTCATGTACCTTGCTCGGCCGAGCAAGGTTGTCCAGAAACTTTTGCTCACATCTGCTCGGGCGAGCAAGGCATAAGCCTCGGCCGAGCATGACTATGCTCGACCGAGCATGACTATGCTCGATCGAGCAAGGCATATGCCTCGGCCGAGCATGACTTTCCAAAAACTTTTTCATTCTGCCATGCTATGCTCGGGCGAGTTAATCACTCTGCTCGGCCGAGCATGTCAGTCAAAGTCAAACACATTTTTGATTTACAAAATTAAACTTATTTAGCAAAAGTTGTACCACATACTTTGAGCATTCATATTTAATTCATCCAAAAATTATTTTGGACAAATAAATATTTTATTTCACAAACACACTAAACCACTTAAGTAATTTGACAAAATTACCCTTTAGAAATTAATCCATTAATTTCCTTCAAAACACACTATTTTTCCAACAATTCCCCACATGAAGGAAATTCATGAGGATAGGTGATAAAGTCCGGCAGTCGAAAACCTGCATAGGATAGGTAGGGGTTTGCCCTTTGAACCTTCCCTTGTAAAAGCATATTTACTCTACTCGCTAATCAGTAGACGCGATGTCCTTGAACTGCTAATTTTTTGTGTAGACGATCATATACTTTACACATATATCTTTCTAACACAATTCAGCTCTCATAGTTGTGTCCATTCATGGCTCTGGATCACAATGCCTGGTTCTGTGAGAAGGTCTAAGAATTGAGCCTCACACAATTCTCCTCGAAGCGGCCTCTACTTCTTTCTCACATAGGTGATTCTTTTAAGTAACCCATTTTACTTCATATAAGAATCATTAAAAGCCATAGGCTTAACCTCATTCATCTCGGGATGTCACTTTAAGGAATGAGTATAGGGTTGACCCTCACAGTGACGCTACAAGTCTTTTAACAGTTAGGTTGTCCCTTTGAACCTAGATCTTGGGATCTCCAGTCAGCTAGGTTGGGTTTTCCGCTGTCTTTAACTTCTCAAGAGGCTTTAAACCCATTCCCAATATCAACCTTGCAACTATCTCTTTACTTAACCCTTTGGTTAGCGGATCCGCCAAATTATTTTTTGACCTTACATAGTCAATAGATATGGTCCCAGTTGCAAGTAGTTGTTTAATGGTATTATATCTTCGACGTATATGCGGACTTACCATTATACATATGACTTTGTGCCCTACCAATCGCAGATTGGCTATCGCAGTGTATACTAATTGCGGGCACGGGCTTTTCCCATCTTGGAATATCTTCTAGGAATTGGCGTAGCCATTCGGCTTATTCACCACATTTATCTAGTGCTATAAACTCAGATTCCATGGTTAATCTAGCTATAACCGTTTGCTTAGAAGATTTCCATGATATAGCTGCACCTGCTAATGTGAATAATATCCACTTGTAGACCTTGAGTCTTTGATATCTGATATCCAATTAGCATCACTATATCCTTCTATCACGGCTGGATGTCTAGTGTAATGTAATCCAAAATTACGAGTACATCAACTTAGTACTCTTGCTATACCCTTCCAATGATTTGTTCCAGATTACTTGTGTGCGACTTAACTTGCTAACGGTATAAGCAATATCCGGCCTAGTATAACTCATCAAGTACATTAGACTTCCGATGATTCTCGAATACTCTAATTGAGACACCGTAGAAGCGGATCCGAGCAAAAGTTTACGGACTGGCCTTGCTCGGTCGAGCAAGGTACATGACTCGACCGAGCAGATCCTGAGCATTTATGTCAGGTTGATTTTCAAAGTGTAACAGCCATGTTATAAATGGGAAAACTGAAAATCAAAATATTTATGTTTAATATTTTGATTTAATGTCCGAAATTATTTGTAATAATTCTTGGATTAATGTTTTAAATCAGTTTTGATTCTTGGCAAATGGCTATATAATGAAGTTGTCAACAATGGTTGAAGCTAGCTTGAAAAACACAAGAACACAGCAGAAAACATACACTTGCTCCTGCAATCTTCTTCCATTTTCTCTTGTTGTATCTTTTTGATTCATCCCTTGGCCTCCTAGATTGCATTATAATAGAAGAGGTGATCTAGTCCAAGCACGATTCAACTCGCTGGGAACTTTAGGTGCAAAGTACCCCCGGTCCGCACGTTCTATCCTGGAAGACAAGCGACCCAAGCAAACTCAAGCACACTCGGTGAGGGGTCGAATATGTCTTAAGGAGACAGTGGTTTCATTGGGCTCCTGCAAATTCAACAACTTATCCTTTGTATTTTCAATTTTTTGATTATTGTATTTCATTTGTATTTTCTGTAATTGTGACACCCTTGTAACAATCAATGGAACAATTGATAAGTATAAGGCCCGACTTGTAATTAAAGGTTACAGAAAGAAAGAAGGCCTAAACTATTTTGACACGTATTCTCCTGTCACGAGAATAACGTCAATAAGAGTTGTACTTGCAATTGCCGCATTGAGAAATCTTGAAATACATCAAATGGATGTAAAAACAGCCTTTCTAAATGGAGATTTAGAAGAGGAGATTTACATGGAACAACCCGAGGGGTTTGTTGCGCGTGGACAAGAAAATAAGGTGTACAAATTAGTAAAGTCATTATATGGCTTGAAACAAGCACCAAAACAGTGGCATCAGAAATTTGATAATGCTATGATGCAAAGTGGATTTAAAATAAATGAGTGTGACAAATGTGTCTATACTAAAACCACGAAAAATGGCTATGTCATTTTGTGTCTTTATGTAGACGACATGCTTATCATATGGAGTTGTGATAAGATGATCAAATCCACGAAAGACATGTTGAATTCGAAGTTTGATAGATGAAGATTTGGGTCGATTGGAGTACTCGCTATTCCATTGTCATCCTTGCTAAATTTCTCAAGAATTAATTTTATCCACATAATGAGATTGACTTAGCACAAGTCCGTTGGATATTCTAGAAATTTTAACTTCAAGGATTACGTCCGCAAGTCCCATATCTTTCATGTCAAACTTCAAATTCAACATGTCTTTCGTGGATTTGATCATCTTATCACAACTCCCTATGATAAGCATGTCGTCTACATAAAGACACAAAATGACATAGCCATTTTCCGTGGTTTTAGTATAGACACATTTGTCACCCTCATTTATTTTAAATCCACTTTGCATAATAGCATTATCAAATTTCTGATGCCACTGTTTTGGTGCTTGTTTCAAGCCATATAATGACTTTACTAATTTGCACACCTTATTTTCTTGTCCACGCGCAACAAACCCTCGGGTTGTTCCATGTAAATCTCCTCTTCTAAATCTCCATTTAGAAAGGCTGATTTTACATCCATGTGATGTATTTCAAGATTTCTCAATGCGGCAATTGCAAGTACAACTCTTATTGACGTTATTCTCGTGACGGAGAATACGTGTCAAAATAGTCTAGGCCTTCTTTACGCATCTGTAACCTTTAATTACAAGTCGGGCCTTGTACTTATCAATTGTTCCATCCGCTTTCATTTTCTTTTTGAAAATCCATCTATATCCTAGTGGTTTACTTCCGGAGGAAGGTCCACTAGTTCCCATGTGATTTTGCAAAATGGAATCAATTTCACTTTTAATTGCTTCCACAAAGGTCGTTCCAGAAGAGCTAACGGCTTCTTTTTAACTTTGTGGTTCACTTTCTACCATATAGGTTAGAAAGTCCGGATCATAGGATTTTTGAATCCTAGCTCTTTTGCTCCGTCGAGGTTCCACCTCTTCTTCTTCACTTTTATCTTGAACGTGTTCGTCTTCTATTGAATCTATAACCCTAGTCGATGAGCTTGCCTCATTTCTTGACTTACATGGGAATATATTCTCAAAGAACGACACGTATACAGATTCCATTATAGTATTTTTGTGTATAGCTTCAATTTTCGACTTATACACAAGAAATCTATAAGCACTATTTGTTATGTGCATATCCAATAAATATGCAATCAACGGTTTTAGGTCCAATTTTTACCTTTTTAGGAGGAGGTATGGCTATCTTTGCAAGACACCCCACACTCTCAAGTGTTTGTAACTTGGCACTCTTCCATGCCATAGTTCATAAGGAGTTTTATCTTGTTTCTTTCGGGGTATTTTGTTTAACACATAGTTAGCCGATAACGCGGCTTCCCCCCACATGTTATCCGGTAATTTCGAACTCAATAACATGGCATTCATCATTTCTTTCATTGTCCGATTTTTTCTTTCGGCAACACCGTTTTGTTGGGGTGTATAAGGTGCCGAGGTTATATGTTTAATTCCACTTTGAGCACAAATTGCTTCAAATGGAGATTCATATTCACCTCCTTTATCACTTTTTAGCACCTTAATTTTTCAGTTTAATTGATTCTCAACTTCATTTTTATAGAGAGTAAACTTCTCTATAGCTTCATCTTTACTTTTTAGAAGATACACATAGCAATACTTTGTGCCATTATCTACAAAAGTTATGAAGTACTTATTTCCGCCCCGTAATTGTGTTGATTTAAAGTCACATAAGTCCGTGTGAACCAATTCAAGTGGTTCACTTGTCTTTCAACTGAAGGGAATGACTTTCTTGTTAATTTTGCTTCTACACAAATTTCACATTTTTGTTTATAATCAACTTTAAACTTTGGAATAGAATTTGCTTTTGTCAAACGACGTATAGAATCAAAATTAACATGACCAAGTCTACCATGCCACAAATTAGATGACTCAAGCAAGTAAACGGAAGAGATATTCATATCATTAGCTTTAGCCTTAACAACCATTACACTTAACTTGAATAGACCATCATTGACATAGCCTTTACCCACAAACATTCCACTCTTAGACAAAGTGACTACATTTGACTCAAACACAATACGAAAATCATGCTTTATCAAAAGCGATCCGGACACCAAGTTCTTCCGGATGTCAGGCACATAAAGCACGTTCTTTGAGAGTCAACTCCTTCCCGGATGTCATTTTCAAAACCACTTTTCCTTCTCCTTTGATCTCGGAGGTGGCTGAATTCCCCATGAATAGCTTCTCGCCATCCTTAGAAACAAAAGTACTAAACATGTCTCTATTGAAGCACACATGTCTAGTAGCACCCAGTCAATCCACCATTGATTTGGATTTGAACCCACCAAATTTACCTCAGAAACCACAGCTGCGAGGTGCATCTCGGACACTTCTCTAGCAATGCCTTCCACCATGTTTGCCTCACGAGCCTTCTTTGGCAACTTGCAAGCATGAGCCTTGTGGCCTTCACCGCCACAATTATAACAAGTTCCTAAGAACTTCTTCTTGGAAACACCACATTTTGGTCCCAAGTGGGAACGCTTGGAAGTTGTCACAACCTTCCCTTTTCCCTTCCCAAAGCTTTTGCCTTTGGAGTTTTGACCATGCTCCACCATATTGGCCTTCGCCACACTAGAAACAAAGTTTTTCTCAGCAACTCTATTGTTCTCTTCAATACTCAAACGAAGGATGATTCCTTCCACATCCATTTCCTTTCGCTTATGCTTAAGGTAGTTCTTGAAATCATTCCAAGATGGAGGCAATTTCTCAATGATTACAGCCACTTGAAAGCTTTCACTTATGATCATACCCTCGACATGAATCTCATGCAAAATAGTTTGAAACTCATCAACTTGAGATTTCACACTCTTGCTGTCCACCATTTTAAAATCAAGGAAACGGGCAACAATGAACTTCTTTGTTCCCGCATCACTACCAGAAACAGGTCATTTAGCGACGGAATTATCAGCGACGGACAGATTCCGTCGCTAAATAGCGGCGGAATATAGGCTTTAGCGTCGGAAAATTTTTGGCGTCAAATTTAGCGACGGAATTTAATTCCGCCGCTAAATTCCGCCGCTAAAACGAATATTCCTCGAATATTCGTTTATTTCCGCCGCTAATTTGGCGGTTGATTTACCGACGGAATATTCCGCCGCTAAATCTTTATCAGCGACGGAAATATTCCGCCGGTGAAAATATATCATTTTTTTATTTTTTTATTTATCAGCGTCGGAAATATTCCGACGGTGAAATTAAAATATTTTTTATTTTTCTTTTTGAAATATTACACCGACGGAATATTTCCGACGGTGAAATTAAATGTTTTTTTTTTTTTTTTTTTATTAAACAGACGGAATATTTCCGCCGCCGATAATTTAATATTTTTTATTTATCGACGGAAAATTCATTGATAACAAAATGTAATTTTTGTTTATTTTTAGAACTAATTAACAAAATAACAAACTAAAAAACATTAAAATATCATAAATATTTATGATATTTTTGAAAAAATAAATAAATCATAAATATTTATTAATTTTAATTTTTAATGCCATTATAAGTACCACATTCACCAAGCCGCTTATTCATCCTTGTGAGATCCCGAAAGTTGTGGCGTCATCATGTTCTTTTTTTTTGTTTTGAACGATCCTTCATGTACGTTTTTGTTTTTAAGAACAAAAGAATTTAAATTTTAATTTCGCCACTTATCATTTATTTAGGAAAACAATAAGAAAAACCTTTTTGATTTTTAAAGAGATTTGAGGGTTCGGGGTTAAGTTATGGAATGGGTAGGTCGAGGAGTATCCAAAATAAAACAAAAACAAGATTAGTCCAAAACAAGGAACTAACCAACTATTAGACAACACTCTGGAGATTATTGTCTCATAAGTCATAACTAAGATATCCGTAAAATAAAGACCCGCATCATTACTTTGAGCCAAGCACACCGTACTCTGCGGCCCCCACCACCGTGCGTGTCATCATCTACATCGTAAGCTTCAATGTTGACATCGTGAAGGGTTGTCTCCTCGCACTCATCATCAAGCTCCATATCTGTCATCTGCGATGAAGGCTTAGGAGGCGACACGCCTAGGGCCTTGCATTGTTCGGAAGTCAAGGAATGCAGGAAGTCGAACCCAGCATTCGGACCCGGACGGGAAGGGAGAGAATTGAAATGTGGAATTACACCTGAAATTAAAGATGAAATAGCACCAGGGTAAGAGCGGCTCGATATTTGTTATTTTCAAATTCAATTGCTGGAGAGAGAAAGAGAGAGAGAGAGAGAGGATGGGAGAGAGGGATTTAGAGGTGTCTGATTAAGTTGGTTTGAAAGTTTGAAAAGGATATTTAGCCCCTAACAAATATGTCATCACCCTTTCGCTTGAACTTTGGGTGCTCTTTCTGTTGTAGTACAAAGACTATGTCTCCAGTAGAGTGTCGAGAGCTTCGTCGGCTTCTCGTGTGGGAATGTAATTTTCTGTCCATTTTGCATACCCTTCTCCACAACCACTTCCAAGACCTTCTTCTCCCTGTACAACGCAAGGCCCCTGGGGTGTGCTTGCCTCCTAAGCCTTCATCGCGAGATGAGCGGATATGGAGCTTGATGAGTGCGAGGAGACAACCCTTCACGATGTCAACATTGAAGCTTACGATGTAGATGATGACATGCACGGTGGTGGGGGCCAAAGAGTGCAGTGTGCTCAGCAGTAATGATGTGGGTCTTTGTTTTCTGGATATCTTAGTTATTACTTATGAGACAATAATCTCCAGAGTGTTGTCTAATAGTTGGTTAGTTCCTTGTTTTGTATAAACCCTAAACCCGGCCTAAACCACTGAAGCCACTAACCCCCAACACAACCCACAAACCCTACAAACCACTGAAGCCTAAACCACTAAGCCTGAAACCTGAAGCCTAAACCCTGACCACTGAACCCCTAAACCCAAAACCCTAAAACCACAAACCCCAAACCACACAACACTGACCCACTAACCCTGAAGCCACTGAGCCACAAACCACTAAACCTGACCACCCAACCACAAGCCTGACACTGAAGCCACAAACCTAAATTCCTGGGCCACACAAGGCCACTAAGCCACTCCTGGGCCACTAAACCACTGAGCCACTGAAGCCACTACCCACTGAGCCACCAAACCCTAAATGAGCCACTAGGAAGCCTGAGCCACTGAAGCCACTGAGCCTGAAACCCTGAAACCCTAAACCTAAACCCTAAACCCTGAGCCACTAAACCACTAAACCACAGCCACTAAACCACAACCGTAAACCACTAAACCTAGGCCACACTAAACCACAAGCCTAAACCACAACCTGACCACTGAAGCCACAAACCACTGAAGCCACACCAAACTACTAAACCACTAGCCACTGGTCACTGAAGCTATAAGGGTATAGGTATATAGGGTATAAGTATAGGGTATATATAGGGTATAGGGTATAGGGTATAGGGTATAGGGTATAAGTATAGGTATAGGGTATAGGTATATAGGAGTATAGTGTAGTATAGGGTATAGGGTATAGGTATAGTGTATAGGGTATAGGGTATAGGGTATAGGTGTAGGTGTAAGTATAGGTATAGGGTATAGGTGTATAGGGTATAGGTGGGGTATAGTGTATAGGGTATAGGGTATAGGGTATAGGTGTATGGGTATGTGGGGTATAGGAGTATAGGTATAAGTATGGGTATAGGGTATAGGAGTATAGGGTATAGGGTATAGGTATAGGTATAGGGTATAGGGTATAAGTATAGGGTAGGTGTAGGGTGGGTATAGGTATATGTATAGGGTATAGGGTATATATGGGTATAGGTGTGGGTATAGGGTATGGGTATAGGTATAGGTATAGGGTATAGGGTATAGGGTATAGGGTATAGATATAGGGTATAGGGTGTGGGTATAGGGTGTGGGTATAGGTGTAGGTGTGGGTATAGGGTATAGGGTATAGGTGTAGGGTATAGGGTATAGGGTATAGGGTATAGGTGTGGGTATAGGGTATAGGGTATAGGGTATAGGGTATAGGGTATATGGGTATAGGGTGTGGGTATAGGGTATAGGGTATAGGGTATAGGGTATAGGGTATAGGGTATAGGGTATAGGGTATAGGGTATAGGGTATAGGGTATAGGGTATAGGGTATAGGGTATAGGGTATAGGGTATAGGGGTATAGGGTATAGTGTATAGGGTATAGGGTATAGGGGTATAAGGTATAGGGTATAGGGTATAGGGGTATAGGGTATAGGGTATAGGGTATAGGGTATAGGGTATAGGGTATAGGGTATAGGGTATAGGGTATAGGGTATAGGGTATAGGGGTATAGGGTATAGGGTATAGGGTATAGGGTATAGGGTATAGGGGTATAGGGTATAGGGTATAGGGTATAGGGTATAGGGTATAGGGTATAGGGTATAGGGTATAGGGTATAGGGTATAGGGTATAGGGTATAGGGTATAGGGTATAGGGTATAGGGGTATAGGGTATAGGGTATAGGGTATAGGATATAGGGTATAGGGTATATGGTATAGTGTATAGTGTATAGGGTATAGGGTATAGGGTATAGGGTATAGGGTATAGGGTATAGGGTATAGGGTATAGTGTATAGGGTATAGGGGTATAGGGTATAGGGTATAAAAATAATGGCATTATAAAATTAAAATTAATTAATATTTATGATTTATTTATTTTTTCAAAAATATCATAAATATTTATGATTTATTTATTTTTATATAAATAAAAATAATGATATTTATTAAATTAAAAATTTTTCAAAAATAATATTTATTGACTCATATTTATATTTTTTTGAGAGTAATTTAAAATAACTTTCATATTTTATATAAATAAAAATAATGGCATTATAAAATTAAAATTAATTAATATTTATGATTTATTTATTTTTTCAAAAATATCATAAATATTTATGATTTATTTATTTTTATATAAATAAAAATAATGATATTTATTAAATTAAAAATTTTTCAAAAATAATATTTATTGACTCATATTTATTTTTTTGAGAGTAATTTAAAATAACTTTCATATTTTATATAAATAAAAATAATGCCATTATAAAATTAAAATTAATTAATATTTATGATTTATTTATTTTTATATAAATATATCATAAATTATTATGATTTATTTATTTTTATATAAATAAAAATAATGATATTTATTAAATTAAAATTAATAAATATTAATGATTTATTTATTTTTTCAAAAATATAATGAAAACAATTATATTTATTAATAATAGCGGCGGAAATTTCCGTCGCTGAATTTAAAATCAGCGGCGGAAATTTCCGTCGGTGAGAGTGCCATGTCATCGATCCAGGTGAGCGTACGTATAGTTTAGCGTCGGATTTACAGCGACGGAATATTCCGCCGCTAAATATTAATTATAGCGTCGGAATTTAATTTCCGCCGCTATAATTAATATTTAGCGGCGGAATATTCCGTCGCTGGGGGAAATTATAAAAACTCATTTAATCCCTCAGATATCAATTACGTATCAATTTCCCTCTCTCTCTCTTCCCGCTTTCTCTCTCTTCCCGCTCTCTCTGCGACCTAGAAGAAAAGAAGAAGAATCGCCGCCGTCGTCCACCTCTCCACCGTCTCCGCCGTGACGAACCTTCGCCGTCCACCATCTCCACCGTCTTCACCATCTGCGTCTCTCTCTCCCTCTCGAAGCGATCCAATTTCTCAATCCTAGCTCTCTCTTCTTCAAGGTACGTGATTTCCCCTCGTTAAACTACATTCGATTGTATTCTTTTTTAATCAATTATATTGCTGATGCGGTTTTTGCCAATCTAGGGTTCTGTATTTTTGCCAATCTAGGGTTCCGTCCACCTCTCCACCGTCTCACGCCGTCGTCTCCGTTGGTCCGTCCGCCTCCTTCCACGGTCAATTTCTCTCTCTTCTCTGTATTCATCAACCAGGTATTTCGATTCCCCCTCTTCATCGATTTTTATGATTTATTTATTTATCGATTTCAAGAAATTTCAAGAAATTGGTTAACTGCTTAGGTTTGTTTTTCCTGTTTTTTTTTTCTGGAATATTGGCTTATTGTCCTCCTTTGTTAACTAGGTCTTTTGGATAAGACTTGAGTAATATCTTTATTGCATTACTTTGGAGATGTTACGTTTGACTTAAATTTCTACTTGATGGATTTTACATATGTGCTTGTTAATTGAATGTTACTTTATTGATTGGAATTTCTGTCATTCTATTGTTTATTTCTTTGTCTCGATTGGTTTGTATGATCATGGATTCACATGTTGTCATTAGATTTTCTTCTAGTAAATAAATTTATGTATTTGAGATGAATAAGATTTATACGTAAGAACTTCGATTACAAGATGAAATGTACATGGTTAATTATGTTTGTGTAATAGTAGATGCTTTGAAGCCTAAGTGAATGTTAAGAACTTGAGTTTGGATATGAAAACAACCTCTTTCCTATTTTTTTTCTAGATATACTATGTACAATGTTATCACCTTTTTCTCCAATCTTGAATGTTTGGGCCTCTGGGGTTGCACATTATATTGTGTCTTGAAAACAAGACCTATTTTTTTGGAAGTCCAGAAGCGGTGCTCAATTTGTTCATATTAACTGGATTGAGTTTAATGGCTTAATACCATTTTATGATTGTTGAACAATGATACCAATTTAGTGAAGTGGGATACATTAATTAGAACATAGTTGGAGTAATCAAGTATACGAGATGGCCTAAAGCTTAAGATCAAAGTTGGAACAATGGCTCAAGTTTGCACCCTAGTTAGAGTTAGATGAAAAAGAAAAGAGGAAGAGGAAGAGGAAGAGGAAGAGGAACTGAGTTTGATTCATCGTAGTCCGAAGACGAAGATGAAGAACTCGAGTTTTGTAGTAATTCGAGTCCAAATGATGATGATGGGGACGAAGATTAATAATAGTTTAAAGTTTAAAATTGTATTGTGAATGCTTTAGATTATTAGAACTTTAAAGTTTTATATGTATTGTGAATGCTTTAGATTATTAGAACTTTAAAGTTTCATATGTATTGTGAATGCTTTAGATTATTTTTAATATCCGTCGTTTTATATATATTGTGAATGCTTTAGATTATTAGAACTTTAAAGTTTTATATGTATTGTGAATGCTTTATATTATTAATAGTTTAAAGTTTTATATGTATTGTGAATGCTTTAGATTATTAGAACTTTAAAGTTTTAGATGTATTGTGAATATATTGTTTCCTATTGTTAAAGTTGTATATTTTAATATTTTTACCGTAATACGATGAGTTCTAGTAGAAAGGGCAAGGGTAAGAGGACCAAGCCCATTTACACTTTGATTACCGGGACGCAACCGTCCCGATCCGGTAGCGATGGTGTTGACCCCTCACACAAGAGTACTAGCTCCACCTCCGGGGCCGGTACTCGGACTACCGTCGATTCTCGAGGGGAGGATATATGTGCGGATCTCATCACTTTATGACCGCAAGTAACTCTTCATTAATTTGATATAAGTTGGTTCCTTTTTGCTTTATATATAATTCATTATTTAAGTTAAAATGTTATTGTATAAATATACTTGGCGTGTTTGTAGGTGGATACCCCACCACCGGCACTAAGATCGGGCACATCGGCGGTCTCGGAAAATGACCGAGTTTTGGCCCAACTGGAAAAAATTGCCACAGAGGCGTAGGAGGATGCGTGGGATGAGTTTAAGGTAATGTGTTAATGGTTTTTATTTAAAACTTAAATGTTAGTTTGTTATTAAAATGTTATAATTAATAATGATTATACTCTTTTTAGTTTTGTAATGTTATCATTATATGTTGTAGGCTAAATATTATTGGGATCCGGACATCGGCGGAGACGGCTAGATTTGTTTTCTTTGAGCGTGCTCACAAGCCGTTTAAGGATTTTATTTGTAACATATTTATCTATCCTTAATTAGTTTAATTAACAATGATTATACTCTTTTAATTTTATAATGTCATCATTATATGTTTACAAGATATTCATATTTTTTATAGGTACCACGAAGAAAAATTATTATATCGTCGGCTCGCGGCGGGACAACAGCCCTTGTGTCCTACTTTTATGACCGATGAGGTGTTTGGTCAATTTTGCGAATATTGGGGTCGCTGCGGCGAAGGCTATATCCGAACAGCCAAGGCCAATAGAGCAGCTCCTCGGGGTCGGCGGCGTTGCATACGGGGACGCTCACGGCCGCCGAGCATCACGACCGCATGGTATGTATGTTAATTTAAATGTAGTAGTGTATGGATGCTTTTAAATAGGTTTATGTACGTATGTTAGCCGGGAGCCAATGTTGATGCTATGAAATCCATAGTTTTAGTGTAAATGTAGTGTATGCATGCTTTTAAATCGCTTTAAATGTTGCATTTATATATATAATTTCAAAGTAATAATCTCGCTTATTTTATTTATAGGAAAGGGAGTATGGTCCGAATATCACTTTTGTGGATGTTTACGCTAGCACCCATATTCGGAATTCTACGGCGCCCGATCAACCTCCGCAATGGGTTGACGATCGATCTGCTCGCCTTTGTAAGTAAACTACCATTAAATGACTTGATTTTGAATATGTAAATTTATTTATGTACCTTACATTGTGTATATGATTATAATTGTTTGTTTTATTTTTCTGTGCCGCATATCAAGCCGCCGTTGTTCCCCGAAGGAACGCCTCCCGCGAGCCCCGTCCCCTCGTGCTCGATGTTCGTGTGAGGTCACCTCTCGGGGACATCCAAGGAGAGGAGCCCGAGTGTTAGGGATGGGGATTACGGGGCGGCAATGCCCGTCGACGTCGACCGGCCGCGTCGGCGAAATGTAGCCTGCACCCCACGTTTCATGATCCGAGGGTCGACACTCTGGAGGCTGCGTTGGAGGAGGAGAAACGCGAGCGGGCAAAGCTTGCGGATGCTTTGGCGGTTCGAGCGCGGATGCAGGAGGAGAACGATCGACGCCATGCAGAGATTCGAGACAAAGATGCAGAGACTCAAAGACAATGGCGCCGTTGATGGCTCATCTCGGCCAGACTCCTGGGGTAATTTCCCGCCTCCCAAAGTTGATTGCGGACATTTTTAGACATTTTTAGACATTTTTGTATTAATTTATACTTGTTTGTAAACATTTGAGACATTTGATACCGCGGAGCCCCTCCCCGCCTCTCCCCGCTCCACCCTCTCTCCCCCTCTCCCTCTCCCCCCTCCCCCTCTCCCCCTCCTCCCTCCCCCTCTCCCCCTCTCCCCCTCCCCTCCCCCTCCCGAATTGGTACGGTGGTATTTAGTTTTTATTTGGTACGCCGATATTTGAATTTTAGTTTTTATAGTTTTAGTTTTATAAATTGAAATGTTATATCGTGTACAAAAAATTTTGGTTTATTGATATTTTAAATTATTTTTTTAAATTTATTTCAGAATCCGACGGAATTTTCCGTCATTTGAAATTAATGCTGAAATTAAAATTAATTAAATAAATTAATTTCAATGACGGAATTTCCGCCGCTATAATCATTTAATTTTTATTTAATTTTTAATTTCAAATGGCGAAATTTCCGTCGCCGTAATAAAATTTAAATTAAAATTAAATAATTTCACGACAGAAATTCCGCCGCCGAAATAATTTAATTTTAATTTAAATTTTATTACAATGACGGAAATTTCCGCCGCCAAATTAATTTAATTAAATTAATTTTTATTACAAATGACGGAAATTTCCGTCAATAAATGAAAATTTAATTAAATTAAATTAATATAGCAAGTGAATTTTCCGTCGAAACCATTAATTCACCGGCGGAATTAATTTCCGTCGGTAAAAGAAAAAAATAGCGGCGGAAATTGACCCGTCGGAGCACTGCGACGAGCTGGTAGCGGCGGACCACCGACGGAATTTTTCCGTCGGTGATTTATTTTAGCGACGGAAATATAATTTTAGCGGCGGAAATTTCCGTCGCTAAATGACCTTTTTCTGGTAGTGTGTTAAAGGGGTGGTGTCTTCAGTCTTGGAGGAATCCTTTTATAGGCTAGAAAATAGTCGTTGGAGGGGACAAGGAGACAAGATAGTAAATGAGTGTTGGAGATGCATTTAGAGCTTTTGTTGACTGGAGACTAACATAGCTGGAATCTGCAACCATGGATGTTATCTTTGTGGAGATTAGCTGGCAGCATCAGTTGAGAGAAATTTGGGCAATGCACAATTTGATTATCACATAAGAATATCACTGCTGTTTGTTTGAAGATCATAGCTGTCAGAAGGATGAAGCTTTTGCTGTTTGAGAACCTTAGCTGTCAGAGCTAGGTTCTTTGATCTAGAAGGTTTAGGCAATATGTAATGCTTCATATGTAAATAGATTAATGCTCCATATGTAAATAGATACATTAATGTATATGATTGGTTTGGATCATTGCAGTTTGGTTGAATCATAACTGTCCAGTTGATTTATAAGATGTGCAAGGGCTCAGCTGTCCAGAGTCATATGTTATATCTTGGCTGTCAGATAACATATGATATATTTCTTTGTCAAAACCTTTTATAACTATGTGGCTTACATAGTTAGGTCCTAACAATTTCCCCCTTTTTGGCAAAGTAATATATCTATTAAAGATATAACCTGCAAGATACTCATGAATTGAATATACCAGTGAAGATGAACTCAATCTTCTTGATTCAATCAAAAGAGCTTTAAAACAAACAAATTATCCAAAATAAACATTGTTTTTAAAGCAGAAACAAAAGGTAGGGTTTGAAAGTACTTATCCAAATAAAAGACATAAAATTTTCTTAATCAGAAAATTCATCTCTTTCTCTTCTTGCTGCAAGGATCTCCTCTCTTTCAAAAATAGCAGACTTTCTTCATCTTGTCATCAACACCTCTGTAATACATCTCATTGTTCCATTGCCAGCTCATCTCATCATCATATGTGAAGGATTGATCTCGCCTTTCTTTGAGAACAGCCTTGGAGAGAGGTTCTTCATCATCTCTTAGTCTCAGATTACCCCATTTGGGAGTCTTCTTTGGTTTTGAGCTTTGACCTCTGGTTCCTGCAAATAGGTTAGAGAAGAAGGGGTTTGTTTGAAGAGACATCTTCATCATTACTTGACACAATGACATTGGGAGCAGCACCAGAGGCTCTCTTTCCCAGGTTAACAACTTCTTCATCAGATTCAATGGCCTTTCCTTTGGAGGCCTTTATTTCAGACTTGGAGATAGTTGAAACTTCCAAAATGTGTCTCATTTTGGTTATCATTGACCTTGTAAATCTCTGTATATCTGTGATGGTCACATGGTATGGAGGCATAAAAGTTGAAGGATTGAAATTTGGAGGAAGGTTAGATTGGAGAGATCTGGTGTTTAGGGGGATGAATGAAGGAGGAACTGAAGAAGTTGGAGGAAAGATAGCTGTCAGGCTTGGCTTTGCAATGACAACCATGATTTTGGCTTTATTGAGAAGGATCCTCTAGTACATTTCTTTAGCAAGCTCAATGCAAAGGGCATACACCAGGGATGAGGGCATGTAGATACATTTATTGATGTTGTTTGACAATAATTGGGAGAACAGTATTTCCCAATCAATGATGGTTGCAATGTCCATGAAATTTGATAATCTGGGGGCTTTATGAAAGAAAGAGTTTGGGAGAGCTATCCTATACCTTTTCCATTCCTCATGGGCAAACATAATGAGACCACACCTATTTCTTGCATGGATCATAATGGAATTTTTGCTCAACAACCAAGGGTTGGGGATTAAGTTGGGATTGGCAATTTCAGGAAAGGGATTAAAACTCTGGACACATGGGCGACCGCCCATGTCCTTATGAGTGACCGCCCATATGGGTTTTCGGAGGAAGGGATTAGGCGCTGGACACATGGGCGACCGCCCAGTCCCGCGGGCGACCGCCCATGTACCCTAAATGCTGAAACCGTTTTTCTCAAGGGTTTTTAATAGGGCATAGTATTTATAGAGTATAAATACTCTCCTTTAACAACCCTAGCAGCCAGTTCCGATTTTGAGCCTTGAGAGAGACAAAATAGAGAGAATTCTTCAATTGTGAATTGAAAACATCTCATCAATTCCATAATTCATCATAGATTGAAAAGGTTTCAATCAAGGGATCTAGCAGTCCTCCTAGAAAGAGTTCTAGGTTCGTTCATAGCGTGGATACTGTAGAGGATCTTCGCTTCTCAAGATCATTTGTTCGTGATTCAAGGATCGTATATTCAAGACTTGCTAATTCTTCAATCGGAGTTAGACTACGTATATCAACGACAAAGGCATTCAAGGTTGGTAACCCTAAGTCATATTTCTTAATTACTCATCTAGAACGGATTCTAGGGCTTTGGGTATTCGAGTTATTTGCATTATTCCGCGTGGACCCTCGAAACCCAACATCACCCCGTCTCGGCCGGCGGCAAACGGAGGAATGTCGAAATCGTGCGACAACATCATAATCGATTATCCAATTGAGCGACACTGGGCAATGGGTCTGAATCACATCAACAACATTTCGATCCCGAAGCTCTCTCATGCCGCACTCCTTCATCTCGCGCTTTATTCCCTTCCAGTGTACGCTTAAATTCGCCATCATCAATCCTCCTTTGCACCATCCTCCTCAAATTATAGCAATCCTCCGTACTATGCCCTTTATCCTTGTGAAAATCGCAATACGTTTGGATCCCGGCCGCATAAGAACCTTCTCTAATGGGATACGGCTCGAAATTCCTCTTTTCTAAAGATCTCGCTCAAAGTAGTGTTCAACCTACTGAACTTGATCATCTTTCCCTGGTCTTGGCCTCTGCCACGGCCGCCCCTTCCTCCACTAGAGCGATTCCCGCTGCGACCTCCTTTTTCGCCTTTGGTTTCTTCCTTCACAACCTCAATTCTTTCTTTAGCGCTCTTCCTGCTGGAACCTGCTGCCGGAGGGGAAACCTTGACTACTTCTTCCTTAGTGCCACTGCAATATGCTCTAACCCTTTCATATAACTCGCCAGTTGTCTTAGGCAGACGCATACAAAATTCCGCCTTGAAATGCCCAGGCAGCAACCCTGAATTAAACAACATAATGATCTCGCTCTGACTAACATCAGCAATCCGATTCACCACTCCCATAAACCTATCTGTGAAAGTCGATATGCTCTTTCCTTCATTCTGTTTCAAGCTGCACAGCTCGATTTTTTGCTCGGGCTGGACTCCTAACCCACTGAATCTCGCTAAAAACTTATTCTTGAGGTCCTGATACCCTAACACTGATTCCGTCGGCTGCGCCAAGAACCACTCCAGGGCGTGATCGGCAAGAGTGCTTGCGAACGCCTTGCAGATTACGGCTTCATTATCGGTCAATAGCGACAACGTTACTTCGAATCCTCCAATATGAGTGTTAGCCCTGGTACTCCCTGAATAGCTTGGTAAGTTGGGCATACGGAAAGATGGGTCGGGAGCGACAACCTGAATACTTTTCGCGAAAGGGGACAAATAAGAGCCTTTCACTTCACTAGACTTGGTTCCGGCTTCCAATTCTTTAATCTTCTTCGCCATTTCCGCCATTTCGGACTTCCACTTATCATCTTCGCTTTTCTTGGCCTTTTCTACCTCTGCGGCTTTGGCTAACTCCACGGCTTTCAAAGCCTCTGCCACTCTGATAGCCTCCGCGATCTTCTCGGCTTCTACGGCCTTTTCCGCTCTTTCTCTATCATTCCTTTCTCGCCGCCTACGATCTCTATCGCGTGGCGGCATTTCAATTTGGCGGGCTCTAGTAATGCCTCGACTCGCGTGATCTTTCTCTCACATATGTCTCCTCATCAGAGTATTTCGAGCGACTTGGCACATAATCTCTGTCCGCCGTCGATCCCTCATCGCTTTCGTATCTAAAGTAATAAGAATCATCACGCGAATTTCCCGACTTATGATAAATCCTCCCTTCTTCAATGCGATCTACACGCCTTCTCTTGGCCCTTTCAGATCTCGCCTTTTCACCATCTCGGCGTCTACATTTAACTCTTTTCCTCATTCTCGGGCGGCGGCATATCCTTCGCTCGCCCTTCATTCCTCTTAGAAGCACCCTGACTGGCGCTCCGCCTTCCCTTATCTTGTCCATCTACTTCAACCGACCACTCAGGCGGGATCACGGTAGGTGCCTGGCCCATCCTTTTCAATCTCTCATTGTTCGCGAGAACCTTCATCATATATTCATTCTCCTTCCTTAGTCGCTCAGCTTCGACCCTGGCACTATTGGTTTTAGACGGAGCGGGATCTTGCTCTCCAACCTTTTCCTTGTTCCTAGCTTCTCGCTCTCTATCTTCTTGCCTCCTGGCGCTCCTAATTGCCGAATCTGTCTCAGTCGTATGGACCTCGCCTTCCCGCACAGTTCCCGATCTCGCCCCGCGGGCATCCTTGCGATTAAGCGTCTCCAGTTCCAGATTTCGAGTATCCTTCGTCTGGGTATTCTTTTCTTGAACCATCATGGGCACTTTATAGACTTATTAATGATCATAAACCACAACACAACAACCCTTTTCCAGAACAACAACACTAAACACCACTCAAAGAGGAAGATTTCAGGTCCTGACAACGGAACCAACTGATGCTACCATAAGAAATCTTGGTTGCATAGGAACTGAATGTAGAGGATACTTCGGCTACCTCCTCTTTGATTGCTCGCCTGCACACAAGAAACACACGTCAACTAGGCCGGGGGTGTCTCCGGCGAACCCCCTCCGGCGTGAGGATAAGGTTAAATGATCAAGAAAGGGGTATATCAATGGAAGATTTAGAGAGAGAGAGTAGAGAGAGACATACCATGTAAATGACACTATTCATCTTTTATATACTCCCAAGCCCCCCATGTGCCTTGCACATGGGGGGACACTTGTCAATCATCCAAGGAAGGACTCTCAACCAACCTCAAATTAGTGGAATTTCACTATTCACCTTGTCACATCAATCATCCATCACCAATATTTAGTGGTTAGGAACGCAGCGGCAAATGGGACGGTGTCTGCAGTAACGCTCCAGTTCCGTGCGGTTTGGCGACAATCGAGAGAATGTCGCCTCAACGAGGTATTCGTCGCAAGCTTGACTTCCTCTTATATCCACATTTATAAACATGCGGCGCCGGGCGCCTTTCTCGCATGGCCCTATTGCTCGCCAAGCTACATTCCCACGCGCCTTCTTACATTTGCCTTATCTTATTCTCATTGTTCACTCCATTAATGTCGCTTCTTCATCATTAATGTTACACCGCATCCATAATTCTTTTATATGGCCCAAGTATAGTGGATCGGCCCATTATGATTTAATGGGCCCGATCCCTACACTGGGCCCAATCCATCTTATACGATCGCATCAATACTCCCTCCGTCTCAATAAGTAGCTTCCCATTTTGCCATTTTGGGTGTCCCGTTAATAGCTTCCACTTTCCTTTTTTGGCAAAGGAATCTTTACTATTCCCTCCACTCATTCTCTCTCCTACATTATTTTAATACTCACAACACAATTATAATTTATTATTCCCTCCACTCATTCTCTCTCCTATTTTTAAATTACACTCACAATATTTTTTTTTATCACCCATTTTATTAATTTACGTGCAAGACAAAAAACGGACAGCTAACTATTGAAACGGAGGGAGTAGAGTATAATTATTCCACCAACCAAGAAAGAAAGAAGCAAGTGTTCGATTATGGCTGAGGGTGAGCAGTTTCAATTAAATATTTTCCCTACATTAAAAAAAAAAAAAAACACAAATAAAACCGCACACATCGATCATCATGTTATGAATGATGAGGATGGGTGGGTGGGGACTACTGAAATAGTGGGACCAGCGTCATAAAAGTTAGTCTATTTGTAAGCCATGTGTGATTAGAAAACTTGCCACGTATTGCAAGGCCTTCCTTTTGTGTAGTAAGTAACAGTACTGACCATAGTTATAAATTTCATTCCGTACCAATCCGTACGTCTCGTTCCAGCAAAAAAGCGGTGCGAAACAGGTTATATATCGTTTCGCCTAAAATCGCTTTGTATCGGATCAAATCAGTAGAATCGTTCCGAAGCCGTGAGATGGATATCCCATTTGGGACGCAATTTTTTTTAGAATGAAAAAAAAAATCAATTTTTTATGTCATTTTAACAATTGTAACAGAAATTCATGAAAAGATTGAATAAAAAAATCAATTTTTTTTCTCCAAAAATTCATGAAAATTGAAAATAATGAAAAAAAATCAATTTTTTTTTATTTCTTTCTTAAAATTATTATTACTTGATGTAAAAACATGATAATAGCTAACATTCTTATAGTTTAATCATAAATGAGTTAGTTTGTACCAGAAAAAGTGTTATATTTTTGTTAACATATACTAGGGATATAATTAGTGAAAAAATACAGAAAAAATGCGGTAAACCCGGTACGGTGCACCGGTGCATTTCGGTACCGATACGTCCCGTCCCAATGACAAAGCGGGTGCTTGGTTGGCCAGGGACGATATTTATAACTATGGTACTAACGTTATCAAAAAAAAACTAGTAATCCTTCCGTCCCGGTAGAACTCATAGATTTACTGTTTGTACGAGAATTAAGAAAAATATTAATGGAAAAAATGTTGTGAGTATGAAAAGTGAGGTTGGAGAGAGAAAGTGTGATAGAAAATAGTGATTTGATTGATATTGTGAGTATAAAAGTAAAGTAGGAGAGAAAATTAATGGGTGGAATAGTAAAGATTCTTTGCCATTTTAGGAAGTGTGCAGTTTGTAATGGGACGTCCAATGAGGAAAATGTGCAGGTTGTAGAGAGACGGAGGGAGTATAGTAGATATTTATTGTGAGAGTATGACAAGTGGATTCCACAAATAAAAAAGTAATAAAAAACTTTCTATTTTTGGATTGTGCCATTTCAAATGTGTTACAAGGGATGTCACAATTGCAGAAAATTTAAATAAACAATTAACAAAAAACTGAAAATACAAATGATAAATTCTTGTTGAAGATGCACGAGCCCAATGATATTCACTGTCTCCTTAAGACATATTCGACCCCTCACCGAGTGTGCTTGAGTTTGCTTGGGTCGCTTGTCTTCCAGGATAGAACGTGCGGACCGGGGGCACTTCGCACCTAAAGTTCCCGGCGAGTTGAATCGTGCTTGGACTAGATCACCTCTTCTTTTATAATGCAAGCTAGGAGGCCAAGGAATGATCAACAAGATGCAACAAGAGAAATGGAAGAAGATTGCGGGGAGCGAGAGTATGTTTTCTTTGTGTTCTTGTGTTTTTCAAGCTTTTTTTTCAACCATTGTTGACAACTCCATTATATAGCCATTTGCCAAGAATCAAAACTGATTTCAAACATTAATCCAAGAATTATTATAAATAATTTCGGGCATTAAATCAAAATATTAAACATGAATATTTTGATTTTCAGTTTTCCCATTTATGGCATGGTTATTACACTTTGAAAATCAACCTGACATTAATGCTCAGGATCTCGCTCGCCGAGTCATGTACCTTGCTCGGCCGAGCAAGGTTGTCCAGAAACTTTTGCTCAGATCTGCTCGGGCGAGCAAGGCATAAGCCTCGGCCGAGCATGACTATGCTCGACCGAGCATGACTATGCTCGATCGAGCAAGGCATATGCCTCGGCCGAGCATGACTTTCCAAAAACTTTTTCATTCTGCCATGCTATGCTCGGGCGAGTTAATCACTCTGCTCGGCCGAGCATGTCAGTCAAAGTCAAACACATTTTTGATTTACAAAATTAAACTTATTTAGCAAAAGTTGTATCACATACTTTGAGCATTCATATTTAATTCATCCAAAAATTATTTTGGACAAATAAATATTTTATTTCACAAACACACTAAACCACTTAAGTAATTTGACAAAATTACCCTTTAGAAATTAATCCATTAATTTCCTTCAAAACACACTATTTTTCCAACAATTTCCCACATGAAGGAAATTCATGAGGATAGGTGATAAAGTCCGGCAGTCGAAAACCTGCATAGGATAGGTAGGGGTTTGCCCTTTGAACCTTCCCTTGTAAAAGCATATTTACTCTACTCGCTAATCAGTAGACGCGATGTCCTTGAACTGCTAATTTTTTGTGTAGACGATCATATACTTTACACATATATCTTTCTAACACAATTCAGCTCTCATAGTTGTGTCCATTCATGGCTCTGGATCACAATGCCTGGTTCTGTGAGAAGGTCTAAGAATTGAGCCTCACACAATTCTCCTCGAAGCGGCCTCTACTTCTTTCTCACATAGGTGATTCTTTTAAGTAACCCATTTTACTTCATATAAGAATCATTAAAAGCCATAGGCTTAACCTCATTCATCTCGGGATGTCACTTTAAGGAATGAGTATAGGGTTGACCCTCACAGTGACGCTACAAGTCTTTTAACAGTTAGGTTGTCCCTTTGAACCTAGATCTTGGGATCTCCAGTCAGCTAGGTTGGGTTTTCCGCTGTCTTTAACTTCTCAAGAGGCTTTAAACCCATTCCCAATATCAACCTTGCAACTATCTCTTTACTTAACCCTTTGGTTAGCGGATCTGCCAAATTATTTTTTGACCTTACATAGTCAATAGATATGGTCCCAGTTGCAAGTAGTTGTTTAATGGTATTATATCTTCGACGTATATGTCTGGACTTACCATTATACATATGACTTTGTGCCCTACCAATCGCAGATTGGCTATCGCAGTGTATACTAATTGCGGGCACGGGCTTTTCCCATCTTGGAATATCTTCTAGGAATTGGCGTAGCCATTCGGCTTCTTCACCACATTTATCTAGTGCTATAAACTCAGATTCCATGGTTGATCTAGCTATAACCGTTTGCTTAGAAGATTTCCATGATATAGCTGCACCTGCTAATGTGAATAATATCCACTTGTAGACCTTGAGTCTTTGATATTTGATATCCAATTAGCATCACTATATCCTTCTATCACGGCTGGATGTCTAGTGTAATGTAATCCAAAATTACGAGTACATCAACTTAGTACTCTTGCTATACCCTTCCAATGATTTGTTCCAGGATTACTTGTGTACCGACTTAACTTGCTAACGGTATAAGCAATATCCGGCCTAGTATAACTCATCAAGTACATTAGACTTCCGATGATTCTCGAATACTCTAATTGAGACACCGGCCGAGCAGATCTGAGCAAAAGTTTCTGGACAGCCTTGCTCGGTCGAGCAAGGTACATGACTCGACCGAGCAGATCCTGAGCATTTATGTCAGGTTGATTTTCAAAGTGTAACAGCCATGTTATAAATGGGAAAACTGAAAATCAAAATATTTGTGTTTAATATTTTGATTTAATGTCCGAAATTATTTGTAATAATTCTTGGATTAATGTTTTAAATCAGTTTTGATTCTTGGCAAATGGCTATATAATGAAGTTGTCAACAATGGTTGAAGCTAGCTTGAAAAACACAAGAACACAGCAGAAAACATACACTTGCTCCTGCAATCTTCTTCCATTTTCTCTTGTTGTATCTTTTTGATTCATCCCTTGGCCTCCTAGATTGCATTATAATAGAAGAGGTGATCTAGTCCAAGCACGATTCAACTCGCTGGGAACTTTAGGTGCAAAGTACCCCCGGTCCGCACGTTCTATCCTGGAAGACAAGCGACCCAAGCAAACTCAAGAACACTCGGTGAGGGGTCGAATATGTCTTAAGGAGACAGTGGTTTCATTGGGCTCCTGCAAATTCAACAACTTATCCTTTGTATTTTCAATTTTTTGATTATTGTATTTCATTTGTATTTTCTGTAATTGTGACACCCTTGTAACAATCAATGGAACAATTGATAAGTATAAGGCCCGACTTGTAATTAAAGGTTACAGAAAGAAAGAAGGCCTAAACTATTTTGACACGTATTCTCCTATCACGAGAATAACGTCAATAAGAGTTGTACTTGCAATTGCCGCATTGAGAAATCTTGAAATACATCAAATGGATGTAAAAACAGCCTTTCTAAATGGAGATTTAGAAGAGGAGATTTACATGGAACAACCTAGGGGGTTTGTTGCGCGTGGACAAGAAAATAAGGTGTACAAATTAGTAAAGTCATTATATGGCTTGAAACAAGCACCAAAACAGTGGCATCAGAAATTTGATAATGCTATGATGCAAAGTGGATTTAAAATAAATGAGTGTGACAAATGTGTCTATACTAAAACCACGAAAAATGGCTATGTCATTTTGTGTCTTTATGTAGACGACATGCTTATCATATGGAGTTGTGATAAGATGATCAAATCCACGAAAGACATGTTGAATTCGAAGTTTGATAGATGAAGATTTGGGTCGATTGGAGTACTCGCTATTCCATTGTCATCCTTGCTAAATTTCTCAAGAATTAATTTTATCCACATAATGAGATTGACTTAGCACAAGTCCGTTGGATATTCTAGAAATTTTAACTTCAAGGATTACGTCCGCAAGTCCCATATCTTTCATGTCAAACTTCAAATTCAACATGTCTTTCGTGGATTTGATCATCTTATCACAACTCCCTATGATAAGCATGTCGTCTACATAAAGACACAAAATGACATAGCCATTTTCCGTGGTTTTAGTATAGACACATTTGTCACCCTCATTTATTTTAAATCCACTTTGCATAATAGCATTATCAAATTTCTGATGCCACTGTTTTGGTGCTTGTTTCAAGCCATATAATGACTTTACTAATTTGCACACCTTATTTTCTTGTCCACGCGCAACAAACCCCTCGGGTTGTTCCATGTAAATCTCCTCTTCTAAATCTCCATTTAGAAAGACTGATTTTACATCCATGTGATGTATTTCAAGATTTCTCAATGCGGCAATTGCAAGTACAACTCTTATTGACGTTATTCTCGTGACGGGAGAATACGTGTCAAAATAGTCTAGGCCTTCTTTCTGTCTGTAACCTTTAATTACAAGTCGGGCCTTGTACTTATCAATTGTTCCATCCGCTTTCATTTTCTTTTTGAAAATCCATCTATATCCTAGTGGTTTACTTCCCGGAGGAAGGTCCACTAGTTCCCATGTGTGATTTTGCAAAATGGAATCAATTTCACTTTTAATTGCTTCCACAAAGGTCGTTCCGAAGAGCTAACGGCTTCTTTTTAACTTTGTGGTTCACTTTCTACCATATAGGTTAGAAAGTCCGGATCATAGGATTTTTCAATCCTAGCTCTTTTGCTCCGTCGAGGTTCCACCTCTTCTTCTTCACTTTTATCTTGAACGTGTTCGTCTTCTATTGAATCTATAACCCTAGTCGATGAGCTTGCCTCATTTCTTGACTTACATGGGAATATATTCTCAAAGAACGACACGTATACAGATTCCATTATAGTATTTTTGTGTATAGCTTCAATTTTCGACTTATACACAAGAAATCTATAAGCACTACTGTTATGTGCATATCCAATAAATATGCAATCAACAGTTTTAGGTCCAATTTTTACCTTTTTAGGAGGAGGTATGGCTATCTTTGCAAGACACCCCACACTCTCAAGTGTTTGTAACTTGGCACTCTTCCATGCCATAGTTCATAAGGAGTTTTATCTTGTTTCTTTCGGGGTATTTTGTTTAACACATAGTTAGCCGACAACGCGGCTTCCCCCCACATGTTATCCGGTAATTTCGAACTCAATAACATGGCATTCATCATTTCTTTCATTGTCCGATTTTTTCTTTCGGCAACACCGTTTTGTTGGGGTGTATAAGGTGCCGAGGTTATATGTTTAATTCCACTTTGAGCACAAATTGCTTCAAATGGAGATTCATATTCACCTCCTTTATCACTTTTTAGCACCTTAATTTTTCAGTTTAATTGATTCTCAACTTCATTTTTATAGAGAGTAAACTTCTCTATAGCTTCATCTTTACTTTTTAGAAGATACACATAGCAATACTTTGTGCCATTATCTACAAAAGTTATGAAGTACTTATTTCCGCCCCGTAATTGTGTTGATTTAAAGTCACATAAGTCCGTGTGAACCAATTCAAGTGGTTCACTTGTCTTTCAACTGAAGGGAATGACTTTCTTGTTAATTTTGCTTCTACACAAATTTCACATTTTTGTTTATAATCAACTTTAAACTTTGGAATAGAATTTGCTTTTGTCAAACGACGTATAGAATCAAAATTAACATGACCAAGTCTACCATGCCACAAATTAGATGACTCAAGCAAGTAAACGGAAGAGATATTCATATCATTAGCTTTAGCCTTAACAACCATTACACTTAACTTGAATAGACCATCATTGACATAGCCTTTACCCACAAACATTCCACTCTTAGACAAAGTGACTACATTTGACTCAAACACAATACGAAAATCATGCTTTATCAAAAGCGATCCGGACACCAAGTTCTTCCGGATGTCAGGCACATAAAGCACGTTGCTGAGAGTCAACTCCTTCCCGGATGTCATTTTCAAAACCACTTTTCCTTCTCCTTTGATCTCGGAGGTGGCTGAATTCCCCATGAATAGCTTCTCGCCATCCTTAGAAACAAAAGTACTAAACATGTCTCTATTGAAGCACACATGTCTAGTAGCACCGGTGTCAATCCACCATTGATTTGGGTTTGAACCCACCAAATTTACCTCAGAAACCACAGCTGCGAGGTGCATCTCGGACACTTCTCTAGCAATGCCTTCCACCATGTTTGCCTCACGAGCCTTCTTTGGCAACTTGCAAGCATGAGCCTTGTGGCCTTCACCGCCACAATTATAACAAGTTCCTAAGAACTTCTTCTTGGAAACACCACATTTTGGTCCCAAGTGGGAACGCTTGGAAGTTGTCACAACCTTCCCTTTTCCCTTCCCAAAGCTTTTGCCTTTGGAGTTTTGACCATGCTCCACCATATTGGCCTTCGCCACACTAGAAACAAAGTTTTTCTCAGCAACTCTATTGTTCTCTTCAATACTCAAACGAAGGATGATTCCTTCCACATCCATTTCCTTTCGCTTATGCTTAAGGTAGTTCTTGAAATCATTCCAAGATGGAGGCAATTTCTCAATGATTACAGCCACTTGAAAGCTTTCACTTATGATCATACCCTCGACATGAATCTCATGCAAAATAGTTTGAAACTCATCAACTTGAGATTTCACACTCTTGCTGTCCACCATTTTAAAATCAAGGAAACGGGCAACAATGAACTTCTTTGTTCCCGCATCCTCAATCTTATATTTGTAGTCCAACGACCCCCACAATTCCTTTGCAGATTTCTTTTCATTGAACACATTGTAAAGAGAATCTGAAAGCGAATTGAGGATATAGTTTCTGCACAAGTATTCCCCATGCTTCCATATTTCAACCGCAGCCAAGGTTGTAACATCGATTTCTCCTTCACTCATCTTTGGCATATCCTCTTTCAGATATTTTGCCAAGTGCAAGGTAGTACGGTAGAAAAGCATCTTTTGTTGCCAACGTTTAAAATCGTGGCCAACAAACTTCTCGAGTTTTTTCGCATGAGGTGTCGGGATATGGATCGTAAGAGCATTTGTCACAATAGTCGAGCCACTTTCGTTTCCAGTTTGGGGATTAGTTTGGGGTCCAGTTTGGGTCTCCACGTTGTTGTTGTTAGTCGCCATCTGAAACACAACAACTTAGTTAGTATTTTCTGTTTTAAAAATCTGTAATCGACTCCCTCGATTAGGAAATATGTCTTAAGATTGTTACAAGGGATGTCACAATTACAGAAAATTTAAATAAACAATTAACAAAAATTGAAAATACAAAGGATAAATTCTTGTTGAAGATGCACGAGCCCAATGATATTCACTGTCTCCTTAAGACATATTCGACCCCTCACCGAGTGTGCTTGAGTTTGCTTGGGTCGCTTGTCTCCCAAGATAGAACGTGCGGACCGGGGGCACTTCGCACCTAAAGTTCCCGGCGAGTTGAATCGTGCTTGGACTAGATCACCTCTTCTTCTATAATGCAAGCTAGGAGGCCAAGGAATGAATCAACAAGATGCAACAAGAGAAATGGAAGAAGATTGCAGGAGCAAGAGTATGTTTTCTGCTGTGTTCTTGTGTTTTTCAAGCTTTTTTTTCAACCATTGTTGACAACTCCATTATATAGCCATTTGCCAAGAATCAAAACTGATTTCAAACATTAGTCCAAGAATTATTACAAATAATTTCGGACATTAAATCAAAATATTAAACATGAATATTTTGATTTTCAGTTTTCCCATTTATGGCATGGCTGTTACACTTTGAAAATCAACCTGACATTAATGCTCAGGATCTGCTCGGCCGAGTCATGTGCCTTGCTCGGCCGAGCAAGGCTGTCCAGAAACTTTTGCTCAGATCTGCTCGGCCGAGCAAGGCATAAGCCTCGGCCGAGCATGACTCTGCTCGGCCGAGCAAGGCATATGCCTCGACCGAGCATGACTTTCCAGAAACTTTTTCATTCTGCCATGCTATGCTCGGGCGAGTCAATCACTCTGCTCGGCCGAGCATGTCAGTCAAAGTCAAACACATTTTTGATTTACAAAATCAAACTTATTTAGCAAAAGTTGTATCACATACTTTGAGCATTCATATTTAATTCATCCAAAAACCATTTTGGACAAATAAATATTTTATTTCACAAACACACTAAACCACTTAAGTAATTTGACAAAATTATCCTTTAGAAATTAATCCATTAATTTTCTTCAAAACACACTATTTTTCCAACAAAATGGGAAGCCAAAAAAAGGAAATTTGTGCCCTTTCGAAGGGGACGAAGGAAGTATATGTGTATATATTGATCTAATGCATGTTTTAAATAGGGTTTCCCGCGTTCGAACCGTTGATATCGATCCATAACCGCTACGATCCAAGGGCTGTCATTTGATAATTTATTTTCTTCTTCAATTCTAACCGTAAGATTAATTATCAATGCTTTAATCCAACGACTCTCATTAACCGATTTCTAAAATTATCCCTGAATTTATCAATCACAATCTCTCTCTATTTTTCGTGATATCAATATACTTAAGTTGTTTCATATTAAATAATTTTTATAAAATTTAATATATTGTTGTATTAATAATATTTAAAATTTTATGAACAAATGAATTTTAGTAACTTTTTTGTTAAATTTCAATTAAATTAACTAAAAAATAAAGTTAAGAGATTTATAATGGGATGGATAACTAACTAACTAAATAGCGGGACCTAATATCAATGGCATGACACATTTATATATAACTATATATATGTGTGTATATATTGATCTAATGCATGTTTTAAATAGGTTTTCCCGCGTTCGACAGAAGATTTGCAAGATACTGAAGCTCCAACTGATTCACAAATGACTCCACCACAGTTGACGTAAGAAGACATATGGGATGATTCCTTTACTTGCATGATTTTGTTATTTTGTAATAGGAGCAAAGTGGAGAAAGTATCGTGGAAAGGTAAAGGTGAGGATAGTGGCTTTTGATGAAATTTTGTGATTGCTTATAGTACTTTGTTTCTAGCACAATTCTATTTCAATCATAATTGAGTTATGTTAAAGTCCAAGATTGATATGTATGTGGAATTAGAGAGTGATGTGGGAACGATTTATGGAGAAATCTATTTTGCAACTTCAAAAACGGTGAACCAATGTTCATCCCTTATAGTAAATATCATAAATTTGAACATTTGTTGTTATTTGTGCACTTTTAGATTCTTTCACATTTTTAGTTTGATACTTCAATCTAACATTTGAATTTTCATTTACTTTCAAGTTGATGCAAGAGTTAAGGATAAACTTAGGCAATATATTTTTGTAGTTTGTGATTGTTTGCTACTCTATTTGTTATTATTTGTGCACATTTAGATTCTTTCACATTTTCAGTTTGATACTTCAATCTAACATTTGAATTTTCATATACTTTCAGGTTGATGCAAGAGTTAAGAATAAACTTAGGCAATATCAGTTTATAGTTTGTGATTGTTTGCTATTCTATTTTCATGAATTTTGAGATATTAGGACTTTTGAGACATTGGATACTTATAATGGTGTTTATCTTTTAATTTTCTTCACTTGACCGCCCATGCATACTGTCCCTTTGCCATAGACACGGGTCAGAGAGTACTAGTCTATATTACAATAGAGGTGAGATCTAACCACCACACAAAGAGTGGCTAAGATTTAATCTTGCAAAAGACAAACAACGGCTGTGATTGAATCTACGGATCCCCTTACTACAGCAGTTACCAGCGGTTATAACCTCTCCTCCCAAAATGATTTTTTCTCAAAATATTTCATTTTAAAAAAATATATCTCAAAATAACAATCCTTCAAAACTATTGACCAAAATGACCCATTTTTTGAAACTCGCTACACGGTATAGCGAGTTTATAATATTTTTTTCGTTTAAACTCGCTAAACCATTCAGTGAGTTTAAATTTTAATATTAAAAAATATAATAATAATAAAATAAATTTGAACTCGCTAATTGAATTAGCGAGTTCTAAGTTTCTTTTCTTCCATGCGAATACAACTACATTACTAATTCATTCTCCGTCTCGCTTTAAATTACAAAATTACAAAATAAAAATATAAAAATTATGTTTTAATAAAGAAAACTAAAAAATAAATTTGGCACAACCAAATTACTAATTCATTCTCTGTCTCGCTTTAAATTACAAAATAAAAATATAAAAATTATGTTTTAAAAAAGAAAACTAAAAAATAAATTTTAACTCGCTAATTGAATTAGCGAGTTATAAGTTTCTTTTCTTCTGTGTGAACACAGCCAAATTACTAATTCATTCCCCGTCTCGCAATAAATTACAAAATAAAAATATAAAAATTATGTTTTAATAAAGTAAACTAAAAGAAATATTATTTTTCCCGTCTAAAATAATTACTTAAAAAAATGTACTACTATAAAAAAATTATTTCCTTCATATCAAAAATGAATATTACTTTCAACTCAAAATGTATAACCAAAAATAATACTACATTTTTTGTCCAAAAAATTAAACATTACTTCCTTCATCCCAAAAAATAATTCTTTTTTAAAATGTTCATTGAGACAAAGGAAGCAATGTTCATTTTTTTTATAGAGAAAGTAGTATTAATTTTGGGACGAAAGTAATATTCATTTTTTAAATGAAGGATTTTTTTTTTAAAGAAATAGAATTTCTTTTTATTAAAAAAAATTGAACATTTCTTCCTTCGTCTCAATGAACATTTTAAAAAAGAATTATGTAGTATGTAGTACTTTTTGAAGTTAAATATTTTAGAACTGCTGCTCAAAAAACTTTTTCTTTGTTCTATCCTTGCTACATGTTGTGCTTTTATTTTTCTTACATCTCACATGAATTGTGTAGTATGCAGTACATTTTGAAGTTAAATATTTTAAATATTTGAATTTATAATGTGTGTCGGTTCTACGGCTGGCATAACCTTCTATTCTCTCTTTCACAGGAACCCTCGATTGCCACTCAAGAGTATATCTAGGAATCTTTTTCAACATACGCCTGCGGAGGAGTATGAGTAGGAGAAGAAGATTAATGATATCTTTCAAAATGAAACTCTTTCAGGTGCATCTCCACCTTTTCTTTTTATGCGTATACATACCTACACAAGTTTTTTTTTTGGTAAAACACATCTCTGTTCTTTTCAATTGTAAATCTTGATGTTTGTTAGTTTCATCAGTTTAATTTATTTATTTATTTTTGTGAGGTGTGGGGTGTGGAGGTGAGAATTCTGTGTTTTCTATTTCTATATCTTTCTAAAAAATCTCTTTGTTCTTTTTTCGGCTTCTATCCATGTTTGATTCCTTATTTAAAAAAACGAAATCGCATGGAAACAATTGCATATGCAGATGTCTAATCTTACATATTTGATTAGTTTGAAGTAAAGTGTTCAAGATTTCCTGATTTTAGAAACTGAAGGGATGACGAGAAGAGATATTCTCATTCGTTTATTTCGTTGAACCTATATTTTGTTTAGGCTCAACTCATTTACTTACCCATTCACTTACTGAGCTCTGACCGAAAATTTTGTTAAAGTTTCAGTTGCTAATTGCTAACAACAATGTATATATATATGTGTATATTTTTCCCAACAAATGCTTTTCTCCACTTATTTTAAGCATCACCCTACACCAATTTAAGAAAACTTTTGGCATAACAGTTTCCTTCATTTTGACATAATCTGATCCATTGAAGAAAAATGGTGTTGTCCAATTGAAAATGAGTAAACAAATGGTGGTATTAATGTTGAATGCTTTCATTTTTTTGCAATTCTTACAGTTATATGAGATGATTTTGCACTTTTCATCTTTATGTTTCAATAAAAATTAAAATTAGTGATTTAGTGACTTGTCATATTTTGCACTGCTAAATTGTTAGTGAAATATGTCATAAAAAAAAAAATTGAGTTGTGCAGTATCCTTAAACTAAATGACTTACTTCGTACTCCCTCCGTCCCACCTCAATTGGTCCATTGAGGTGGGACACGGTTTTTAAGAAAAATTATTAAAGTGGGAAGAAATTAGAGGAGAGAGAATGTAAAAATTAAATGTGTGGTAGAAAATAGGAGAGAGAATGTAAAAGTTAAAAATATTTAATAGGAGAGAGAATGAGTGGGAGGAATAGTAAGTTAAAGTGGGTATAATGAATGGTTTTTTTGTAAATATATGGAGATGATAAGGGTATTAATATAGGAAAAACTTTCCATTTAAGGAATGGACCAATTGAAGTGGGACGTCCCAAAAAGGAAAGTGGACCAATTGAGGTGGGACGGAGGGAGTACTATATTGTGTTAATTGATAGGGCAGTTTCTACGTGCAAAAGAGACGCTTACTACACCATTGTAGAGAGCAGGTGATTTGGAGGTGTCAACGTTTACTCCATAGTTGTTTAGTGAGGAAAACACAAATGCATGTGTTTTAATGTGAGGTAGTGCATGCTAAATTGCTATAGGTTAAGGCTATCATTTAGGAATTGAGAAAAATTAGTGTAAATAATCACTTGCTAAGTGTATTGAGAGATAGATAAGGAAGGTGGTAGTTGCTTGGTGTGAGTTTTTTTCTCCCCTAATCCCTCTGTCCCAAAATAATTTTCCCATTTTTTTTCGTTACTACAAATGAATTTTAAACAATAATTTTAGGTTGATTTATTTATACAAATGCAAATCTAAAAATTATTATTGATACACCATTAACAATACCACCATACTATCAATAATAACAAGTTTTAGATTTTCATTTGACTAATAAATAAATTTAAAATTATTGCTCAAATTTCAATCGTAATAAGGAAAAAAAAGTGAAAATACCATTATGGAACGAAGGAAGTGTTATCGTTCTAAAAATTTACATTTTATACAGATATGATTGGGGACTTCTTTTCCTCACTGACTTCTCCTTTTTGGCATACTGTTCCGTGTTATGGCACGGACTAGAGAGTACTAGTATCTATAGTATAAATGCAACCCCCATGAACAGTTCTTTGAACAGTTTCAAGGGGGGAATTCCCCATTTTGCCCTCACTTTTTTGTCTCTTTTCCATTTTGTCCTTAAATTTTTTTTTTTTAAATTAAAAAAAAAATTAAAAACAAACAAAAAACGTGGCCTTGGACACGGGCTTAGGCTAGTATATATATAAAAAGTGAAGTAGAAAATAGAAATTGAATATGGATATTTTTTTATTATAATTATTACAAGTGGATATTATTATCCATTTTAAATAATAAAACAATAAATAACTTTATAATGAGATATACTAAAAAGGAAAAGTAATAACCTTAAATAAAGTGAAGAAAGTATACTCCCTCCGTCTTTCGTGAATGCAAACTTATTTCTTGGTCCGTCCCACGTAAATGCAAACTTCTCAAAATGGCAAAAAATATTCACTATTCCACCCACTCATTCTCTCTTCTACTTCACTTTTACACTCACAATATTCTCTCTTCTCACTATTCCTCCCACTCATTCTCTCTCCTATTTAATTTTTCATACTCACAACATTTAACTTTTTCTCTTTCTTACATCACTTTTTCTTAATTTCCACACCCAAAAAGTTAGTTTGCAATCACGTGGGACGGAGGGAGTAAAATTGATTTATAAATGAAATGTTATAATTGTGTTAATACTTTTAATTAAAATATGACGAATTCACAATTAATTATAATCATTATTGTAAAAAAAAAAAAATTGTATCCGTAGGATTGCCCTTGTATATTTGGACGTGTAGTTGTGTTTCATTCCTTCGGACTTCGTTACCTAACCACCTACAACCATTGTATTGTATTGTGCAAATGAAAAAAATTACTTTACCCAAGAAATAGTTTCATTTTATTTTATATAATTAATTTGATGTATGATTTTGGATATTAAGATATATTAATATAATATTTTTAATAACTATCTAGGAATTATCAATAATATTTTTAATAATGTATTAATACTACATTTTAATTTTATTAGTATCCAGTCAAGTTAGCCGCTAAAATTAAAATAAAACTAACCTTTAAGAATGAAGGATATATTTTCATCTTTTCAAAATAAATATTTAGTTTTAATAAAAAAATCAATATTTATTACAAAGCTAAAATTAGTAAAATAAGCATTTATATAAGGATAAGAAGAGTGTTTAGATTTATCGAAAATAAATACTCCCTCCGTCCCAGGCCACTTAAGAAATTATGAAATGGCACGGGAATTAAGAAATATCACTATTTTATTCCAAAAGGACAAGTGGGTCAAAAATTAAGAGTTAATTCACCTTTTTGATTAACTCTTAATCAGTTTCCCCCCAAATTCAAATTTAAACTAGAGACAGTCAAATCAGTTACCCACCCCACATCAACCACCCCTACCCCATCCCCATCACCACCCCTGCCACCCACTCCCCACGCTCGTCGGGTAAAAAAAAAATCATTTTAAATTTATTTTTAACAACTCCTCGCCAATTCACTCACCACCCCCTGCCACCCCCACCCTCCCCCCACCCCGTCGAGTAAAAAAAAATTAATCATTTTAAATTTATTTTTAACAACTCCTCCCCCACTCCACTCACCCCCACTCAACTCACCACCCCCTGCCACCCTACCCCCCACCCCACCCCACCCCGGTTGGGTAAAAAAATAATCATTTTTCGAAAAACAGTTTGTAGTTAAATTAATCATTGGGAGAGTAGTTGTTAAAAATAAATTAAAAATGATTTTTTTTTACTTGACGGGGGTGGGCTGGCAGGGGGAGGAGTTGTTAAAAATAAATTTAAAATGATTAATTTTTTTTTTACTCGGCGGGGTGGGGGTGGGGGTGGTGGGTGGGTGGTTGGGGGATGGAGTGGGATGACAGGGGGTGATGAGTGAATTGCAGGAGTAGTTGTTAAAAATAAATTGAAAATGATTTTTTTTAATCGACCTGGGGTTTGCAGGTGGTGGTGAGTGGATTGGGGGGGGTAGGGGTGGGGGTGGTGATTGGGGGGGGGGGGTAAATTTGTAGTCAACTAAATTGAACATTTTTCGAAAAATATTTTCCTTATCAAACAGTCGAAAACATGTTTATTATATTTTTCGAAAAATATTTTTATTTTTCAAAATATATTTTGCAGAAAATTATTTTTTGAAAAATATTTTACGCTAAACAAACGGAGCTTAATAAAATATCCTGGATAGACTCCAAATGAGGGGCCCAATTTGGTGTTCCATTATCTAATGGCCAAGAGTTGGGCTCGCCATCTGAACATTTCAAGAAACAGAAAAGTTTTGAGTTAAATTATTTGGACATATGAGTTTATTTGTTCGGATGATTAGTAGTATATATACAACGATGGAGTAGAGTAGTTAATTTGGGTTGAGTCCGTCGGCCAGCCTGTCCCGCCATGTAATAGGGGTGGTTGGATTGACATATTTTCAGCTCGTCGAAAATTTGACCCGTCCCACCCCGTTTAGTGGCGGGTTTTGGCGGGTTGAGTCTGTCCCGTCCCACCAGCCCGTATTGACAGATAGCTCTATGAAACGATCTGTTGATGTCTAAATAGTTCCTAATTGAACACGCACTATATGATTCTTAGATATCACAGATTATTGAGTAAGCAGAACACTGAGATTTCTTATGAATTTACTAGACAATTCATGATAAGTACAGTTAGTTTAAAGAGGCAATTAAATGAGGACTTGTTGTTTTCTAATAAACTCTGTACTGTAAAGTGTTTACTTATAGTACAAATTCAAATACTTCCTCCTCCAGCAAATATATGCACTTTTTTTTAGAGGGTGCGGGAATTAAGGAGAAAAGTGAAAAATGTGATGTGTTGTGAGTATAGATGGTTGGGTAGGAAAGAGAAAGTGGGGTAAGTGGGTAATGATTGTGAGTAGAGAGAAGTGGATCTCATTTCCATTTTAGAAAAGTGTAGATTATTGTGAAACGTTCAAAAAGAATAATTTTGCAGATTATCATGAAACGGAATGAAACGGAGGGAGTATATTACATGCAAGTTAAGTCATTCTCCTTGCTTGAGATTATTGTTGTATAGACAAATGATTTTAGCCAAACTAGAGATAGAGAGAAAGAAGAAGGAAAATAAGCTGAAAAAATCCCTTCCAGTCAAGTATGTGCAAGGTGGAATGACAACAAGTAAGGTTGTTGCAGCATACTTTTATTGGTTGTTGGAGAAAATGCGCAATATAATCTGTTTCATATCAAATTATCTTTATTTTATATAAGCTGTTGTAACTTGTAAGATATGTTGGAATTTAGAATAACTACCATGAAGCAATATTTAGCAGTAATATGTATTTAGTTTCTACCTAGTTATTGTGCATCCTCACCTCTTTCCTCTTTTCTTTTAATCTTTAATCTGTGTATTGCTTTTGCAATTTTCTATGAATAAAAACAGAAAAGAAAACTGAGATAAGAAGAGATTATTTAAGCTAACACGCATTGGCTCGCCTAGCCCACCAATCCAAGGTGGGTTCGGTTGGGTTGCCATATTTTTAACTCGCCAGAAATTTGGCTTGTCTCGACCCGTTTAGTTGTGGGTTTTGACGGGTTGAGCCTGTCCCGCCCCGCCGGCCCGTATTGACAGCTCTATGATAGAGTCAGCTAAAATGAATTTTCGTAGTAATCGTGAAAGAAAAAACGGAAATAAAGGCAAGTTAAAAGGAAAAATAAAAATATAATTTAGAAAAGGAAAAGAAGAGCAGTTTATAATATAATAAAGATATACTTCCTCCGTATCAAAATGATATTTCCACTTTTTTGTTGTTACTATTTATAAATTTTAAGCAATAATTTTAGGCTGATTTGATTATTATAATGAAAATCTAAAACTTGCTATTGATTGTTTTGTTGATGATGTATCAATAACGAGTTTTAAATTTTCGTCAGAATAATCAAATCAATTTAAAACAATTACAAAGTTAACACCAAAAAAAAGAGAAAGATCATTTTAGAAAGGAGGTGTGGATTTTTTTTTTTTTTTTCAAGAAATGAATACTAAATGGAGGTACAAAAGATCATTTTGCATGGTTTCGTGTTGGAATTTCTTAATGATTTTGATTAAGATAATAAAATGGAGGCCATTTTAAATAATCAAAATCATGACATGAAAAATAAATGGAAATTTTTATTTTATATTTTTACTTTTTCTATACTTTAAAATATAGTAAGTGTAAATTACTTTCAATTTTTTTAAATACATGTAATTTTGACATAGTAGAGAAAGACTTTTTGAAGCTTTATCAAGTTAATAATTGAAAAAGGACATTAAATTTCAAGGGCACCCAAATTATGTGAAGAATAGTTAAGGTCGAAAGATTTGATATTTTTGGTAAATATATTTCCACTTTTAAATTCAAATACCTAATTTCGTTAGTCTTCAGTTATAGTTTTGTTAGAAAGGTAATGAAAACACATGTTTATCTGTTATACTTTACAAAAATACATTTGTTATAACAGATAGTAGAGAAAATGCATAATCTCAATATACCATGCACACGAACACAATATTTACCTGGTTCGCTAACTTGAATACGTTCAAAGACAATTGGAGAACAATATTGTTATTATGGAGAATCATCAATTACAAACTCTCTAATTATGTGCAACCATAATCTATAGAAATGAATGAGAACAATTTGAACTGCAACTGACAAGTTAAAAAATCTATGGCTCATAGAAATCACTAACTTGGATTATAAAATTATTGATAACCTATCACACTAGAATAATTCACGCTATTAGAAAAGGCGAGTATTTATACTCACAAAACCCTAATCCATAAGGAATCCAATCCACTTAATGAAACTGCCAAAAAATAAATTTATTGAGCAATGAGAAAACCCAATTAAATTCAATTTTTCTCCTTTTCCAACTCGGACTTCAAATCAACTTGGAATTTGTATCCTGGATTTCCTCTTCCATCGAACATCTTCGATTCAAAGGTACAAATCCTAATAAATCTCCACCTTTACTTTGAATCTCCAAAATAAATAATCAATCGGACTTCTCCAAGCTTAACTTGATGTAACAATTGATCATACTCGTTCAATAATTAAGCAAATATGTTTTTTCAGACACCCAAATGTATCCCCCTATACACTCAAATTGTGCTTCGCCGAGCACACCGATGTGTATTAAAGACACTCAAAACGTGTCACTGCATTAGGCACTCACAATTGCTCAACTACCAATTAGGCGATTCAGTCGACATTGGATCTCACCAACCAAAACAAATAAAGCGGTCATATCAGCGGAATCCTTAACAACAGGTATCTACTATTCGATTCCCTCTTTGCTTCCCAAATGTGCTAGTGCTACTCTAACATAGGATACTTGGCTCATCCCCCCTTTCTCCTTCCCAAAACCAATTTGTCTGTGTTGACTTGCTACTTGTGGCTTGCCCAATTCAACTCTACCTTGAGTAACTCGATGTTTCACCTATTTGTCAACCACACCACAAGAAGCCTTACATATTAAAATGATCATTAAGGAATTGATATCCATAGTAGAAAGGTTGTGAGCCTCTTCTATAGATGAAACCTTCTTATTAAAACGCTCAGGGAGAGTTTTAATAGCCTTTGAAACCAATTGTTTATTTGTAAAAGGTTCACCTAAAAGTTGACACTCATTAGCTATGTCAAACAATTTTTCAAAATAAGAGGAAATGGTATCATTTTCACCCATTCTCAACCTTTTAAACTTGCCAGTAAGACCTCTAAGTTTGTTTTCACGCACACTAGAATCACTTTCACAAAACCTTTGTAAAATATCTCAAGCTTCCTTAGCTGTGGAACTATTTTGAACAAGTTAAAAATGTGCATGTCAACCCACTCAAAAATAGCATTAAGAGCTTTCTCATTGTAGTTAGCAAGGACAATCTCTTCATTAGTCCACTCCCCTTCAGGTTTAACCTGAATATCACCATCCTTATCAGGAGGTAACAGTGGAAGAGCATATCCATTAACTACAAATCGCCATGCTCGAAGATCAATTGATTTGATATTCGAGCGAAGACGAATTTTCCAATATGTATAATTCGAACCATCTAAAACAGGAAGACGTTTTTGGTTTGGATTTGCAGGATCAAAAGCCATGACTCCTAGACCAAGCACTTAGTAACGTCAAGTGACCTGCTCTGATACCAATTGAAATTGTCACGGCCTAAATCACAAGTCATATCCAAGTTGATAACAGCACCAACGATAACACTTGGGATAGCGCACACACACTTCGAAAATAAAAACAATTTTGTAAAAGAGATTGCAGCGGAATAATAACACCAAAATTGTTTTTCTCAAGTTATATAAATAATATAACTTGAGGATGCCTCTTAGGCAAGAATTTATCACTTTATAAAAAGAATTACACAAAGCCGAATTTTGTTCCCTAAGACTAATACAATATAAGCTCTATGGAACAAGAGATAAATAACGGAATCCAATCATAGCCAACACACAACTTGATACCAAGGTAATCAAGTGCGTAATTACAAGGGAGGATGGATGGAAAGAATCAAACAAAGAACTCTATCTCTCTATGCTTCAAAGGTGTGTATAATTGGCAAATCTTGACATATCTTCAAATACATCCTTCCAATCATATTTATAGTCTTCAATTACTTGAAGGATACTCAAATAAACAGTCTTGGGGCTGTCTTGAACGCTGAGGGAGAGTGGGGATGTGAGCACCCCAACCCGGGACCTAACGCGTGTCCCGAGCTTGAGGAATTCAAACTAAGAAAACCCATCTTAAATTTTTAAATCTTTTATTTCTATTTAAAAGAAAACCACTTCTCAAACTTCCAAAATAAAATCATCTAATAATATCTCCACTCTGAGGAATTTAAATATTATAACTTCACAAACCACAATCCGATCAATTACATCGAAAACCCAAAATAACTTTATTTTACAAAAGAGTTTATATACAACTTTTCAAAAGAGTAATACTTAATAAATACTCCTGGACAACCAACCCATATACTTAACCTGACAAGTCCCAAAAGCAAAAGTCCACACTCTTATCCCCGGCCTCACTGGTTCAGGTCACCTGTCTCAGCACAATCTAAAACAGTAAAAGGGAAGGGGTGAGAATAAATCTCAATAAGCTATTATGAATGCAGCAAGATGCCAAACAAGATGCAACACATAGCATGGTTACACATAGCACATTATTAAAGCGGTAAACACCTTACGTTACCTCATTTTACCTTTCCCGTCTGAACAATAAGTCGTACAACGTGGGAGTAAAACTCCTCTCTTTGATGAACTGCCTCCATGTACATTCACCGCTTATAGGACTCATACTCCAGAGATCCATATAAGAAAATCAGATACTTATATGACCCTTAATCAGAGTACCATATAAGATCGCCGCTACCTGTAAAGCTTTTGGCTTAATACAGAAGCATTCCACCTAATCACCAAATTCGCAGCGGACTGTAAAGGCTTTTGGCTCAATACAGCTGCTAGCGCTCCCACTCTGTGGCCACAGAGGGGCCGGTCACAGGTATGAGAACCTTCAATCACTTATAGAACAAATCAATAATTGATTGAATTCCATTATACCCCCGAATCACATATAACACGCCAAGCACATAATAGATACTTGAAATAAATCCACAAAAGGGATAAGAATATAACAACATGGCAATGTATACTCATGCTAAATCAATACCATAGTTCAACATTCATTTAATACACTATGCATAGTATCATCAATGAATATTAATCCAAGTAAGGTAACAATATGGCAAATAAATCCACAAATGGGATGACAGTGCAACCATACGATAAACATATCCACACTTGGGATAACCATGCAACCATATAATGAACATATCCACCCTTGGGATAACATGTTAACAACATAGTATATAAATCCACACTTTGGAAAATAATGAACCAATGTAATGACTGCACATTTCCAAATTAGCTCGATAGTGTAACACACATCTTCTACACTATTCAAACCACTCACCAAGGATATGGGCAAGTAAGGCCACTATGTATCATAAACCATTCCTACATAATCATTACACAACCTCAAATAGCCTTAATAGAGGTTCAAGATCTACTTCCCAAGTTTGAACTACTTTGGTGAAGTTACTAACCAAGCTTATCAACCATTTTCCGGACAATATTTAAACTACTTCTCCAAATCCATTTTGACCCAATAAGACGTCATGGTGTAGTCAAAGTATTCTACTTAAATCTAGGTTAAAGAGGATTCATTTTGGTTCTAGTTTGATTAGGTTTGAACAGCTCACAAATTGGATCATAGTCACCAGGCCAGGGCACGACTCGTGCCCCTTTGGCCTTTCTCAGATTCATGCGTCCCCTAAAGCATGACTCGTTACTTCCACATGGCACGACTCGTGCCTGAGGGCACGACTCGTGCCATTTTACCCTTAAGTTGATCAGAACGATTTGGTTCTCTTTTCACGAATTGTAGCCACGAGTTGGCCATGGGCACGACTCGTGCCTGAGGGCACGACTCGCGCCACGGCCAGAAACAGGCACCAACAGCAGCAACAACTCAATAATTCCAAGAAATCAAATTTCAACCCAAGCTTCCCTTTTATTGGTGAACCTAAAAGCTTACTAAACTTCATACTTCACAATAATAACTCACTTTCTAACTCTAGTAACTTGGCCAAACCCACAATCAATACTTACACTTAAATCATTAATATCCCCAATTACTCTATACCACTCTTCTTTCAACTTAGATCACCAATTCACAACTTAAGATCAATTTCAACTCAATTAACATTATTCAAAATACCAAAAATCATTTTCTTTCAACAAGAGATTAATTTACACATAAAGTGAGTAATTATTAGAAGGAAGTCATAATAACTTACTTTAGAATTTTAGGATGAAATGAGGATCTTCTTAGCTTGATTAACTCCCCTAAATGCACCAAGCACAAAAGTACAATTGGATTGGAAAATGGAGAAGAATTGAAGGCTCTAGGAACTTTGGAAAGTGAGGCTTTCAATGAGGAGTTTCCATGGAAATTTGGGAAGGAGGAAGAAGCAAATGATGAAGAAAGAATGAGGAGGATGGAGGAGTATGGGGGAGGTTGACTAAAGGGAAAAGGGATGAGGGAATTAAGGGGAGGAAGTATGGCCCCCCCATGCTTCCTAATTTAAGGCTTTCACAAATAAATCATTTGGTCCTCCAAGTTCTAAGGTATTGAAACTAAACCCCTTACTCTAATTTCTTTGCCCCACACACTTTAACCTCATTTTCATTCTATCTATTTTCCCTTATTATACTTCCCCCAAGAACTTTATTCTATTTCCCAATCATCTCATCCTAATATAAGAAATCAAGGCTATAAAATGAACACATAATATTAACAATAATATTAAAAGCATATAATATGATACTAAAATTGTGCCTAGGGTTAGGGTCGTTACACTCACTCCCCTTAAAGAAAATTCGTCCCGAATTTTAAAAAGACTTACCCTAAAGATCAATGACAATGGTTACTCTCCCAAGCATTTTGAATTACAACCTTCAAACAGTTTCCTCAATGTCATGATTCTTCTATGCATTCTCACAATCCCAAATATTCTAGAATTTAATCCCGAAATTTGGATTCTAATAACTCTCAACGGTTTCCCCACATAAGTCAAATCCGCCAAATCATCATTAACTGAAGAACTCCATACGTACGGAGGATCATACAAATATATTTTCCATACCAAGCTTTATACAGTACCCTTTCAATGCTAAACTAAAAACTGCTATTATACGTAAACTCGCTAAGGTTAATTAAACTTCCCGAGTTGAAAGGAAATCCATCACACAACATACAACCTATTCTTCAAGAATCTAGATAGTCTTCTAATCTCTTCCTTTCGAGTAACTAAATTATTCAAACTCTTAGGATTGGTAGCAAATCTCAAATGGAGCTTCAAAAAGATAAGGTTTCCACTTAAATAACGCAAATTAATTGCAGCCACTTCCGAATAGAGGATAGAAAATTCCGCTTTATCTAAGTTAAATTCCTCGAAGCATACGCTATCACTTTCCCATTTCACATAATATCACAACCTAATCTTCCTTTAATACGCACTTAAAATTCACAAAGTCCTCACATCCACTAGGTAAAGTAAGGATCGGATCTATAGTCAATCTATTCTCAATTTCTATCAGTATGATTCATCCTTATTACGTCCTACACCATTGATACATCCTTTAGAGTTAACTAAATCAACGATTTTACAATTCTCAAGAATTCTCTAAAATTCCTTCGGTAGCATTTGCCAACCCCAAAGATCACGGACACAATCCTCGTAAGATCCATGGTAACATCCAAGCTTAAGACTATAGAACCCAAAATTTGAAATCTTCTCGAGTCAAATCATTTTTGCCAAACTTCTCAAACGATGAATTTCCACTAAAGACAAATAACACAACTCACAAATGATCATCATGATCCTCTCGTAACTTTAATTAAACAAAGAGGTCATCAATCCTAATTATCACACAGCCATCAAAATAAGGATTAAAACTCCGCTTACCATACTCAGAACCAACACATGAGATACCCCGATGGAAGTACATTTACCATCTATCCAAAATTAGCACATAAAATTTTTGAAAAGACTTCTTATGCAAGTCTAACACATATCAAATACCCTTCACACTTTTAACCAAAATTTTCTGCCTTTAACACATATATAACAAGTATACCACATAAAGGTTCATCTGTATCAATTACCAATGTAAGCAAATTAAGCACAGAAAAGGAGACTCACTTCTTATGATAGTCTACCTATGCATAACAACTACTTACCCATCTAGGTCAAGTATATCTAAAAATCATAAATTGGTAATCATACCAAATCAACTGGCAATACATACTCAGCCATAACCACATCACCATCGTGGTAAATCAAGGTAGGTTCGAGGTACTCTCTCATAAGAGCAGAAACCTCTAACACATAGAACAGATCTCAAGCAATGTATGCCACATAGAAGCAAAATGCGACGCCAAACATAAATGATATGAAACAGGATCTATAAAAATATGACCCCTAACTCCAGAGACAGGAAATATACCTCTAGTGACCTCTGAGGGAGCTATCTCTCCTAGACCCAAAACACATACTCGACCTTAGACCTTCTCTTTTGGTTTCCCTTCATTATCTCTTTTGGGACCACCTCTTTGTTGTCCACCCAGCTGACCGTTGCTTGAAGCTCGTCCCCACTGCACCCTTGAGCAATTCCTCCTAAAGTGTCCCATTGCTCCACAATTAATACACTTGCCTTGCTTATTCCAACACTGATCTTCGGTATGTCCAACCCTCTTGCAAAATTTACAAATCATCCCACACTGTTTGGATATTGGCCTAGACGAAGAAGCTACAACAAGTTCCCCTCTCATACTCCCTGAAGTTGAAGTCCTTGGTTGTCCTCTAGTGATTTTGGATCCTTGTCCTCGATACTTTGGTTTATTACTAATCCCACTTTCGGATCTTCCACTATTTTCCTCAATGTCATTCTCGACCTTATATGCTCTTTTTATGGCTGTCTGATAATTGGTGAAACTATCAATCAATAATTTCTTCCTAAACTCAATCCTCAAATCTTTTACAAACCTATGAACTCTTTTCGCTTCATGCGATACCAAATGAGGGCAACACCTAGCTAATTCCTCAAACCGGACTGAATACTGATTCACCGTCATGTTCCCTTGTTTTAGTCTTAAGAATTCAATCTCCTTCTTATCCCTTGTAACCATTGAAATGAAATAATCCTCGAACTGCTGGGTGAAATTATCCCAAGTCTGGGGCGTATGATCCCGCTCCCAATTTCCTTTCAAAATCTGCCATCACTGATCAGCTGGACCTTCAAGTTTGAAAACGACATACCTAACTTTCTCTTCGTTGGGACTTTCCATAACCTCAAAAATCTTGTTCATTTTCTCTAACCATTCTTCTGCCTTTAACAGATCCGGATCTCCGTTAAAGCTCGGTGGGTTCATCTTCACAAATCTTTCCAATCCATCACTTTGACATCCCTCAGGTTGATTCGGAACTGATCCTCTAGTCTCCATATTCTGTACAAACATCCTGAATAATTTCATCATCTCTTCATTGTGAATTCCACCTATACCCATATCTCCTTCATTTTTTAGAACCTTTCGCTGATCATCATTGCTTCCGGCCATTAGAACGAACTCCTGCATTAAACACTCGGCGTCAATTACTACACACTCCCCCTTAGTTTAGACATCTACCCTTGACCTCTAAACTAAGCTCTGATACCAACTGTGAGCACCCCAACCCGGGACCTAACGCGTGTCCCGAGCTTGAGGAGCTTAAACTAAGAAAACCCATCTTAAATTTTTAAATCTTTTATTTCTCTTTAAAAGAAAACCACTTCTCAAACTTCCAAAATAAAATCATCTAATAATATCTCCACTCTGAGGAATTTAAATATTATAACTTCACAAACCACAATCCGATCAATTACATCGAAAACCCAAAATAACTTTGTTTTACAAAAGAGTTTATATACAACTTTTCAAAAGAGTAATACTTAATAAATACTCCCGGACAACCAACCCATATACTTAACCTAACAAGTCCCAAAAGCAAAAGTCCACACTCTTATCCCCGGCCTCACTGGTTCAGGTCATCTGTCTCAACACAATCTAAAACAGTAAAAGGGAAGGGGTGAGAATAAATCTCAATAAGCTATTATGAATGCAGCAAGATGCCAAACAAAATGCAACACATAGCATGGTTACACATAGCACATTATTAAAGCGGTAAACACCTTACGTTACCTCATTTTACCTTTCCCGTCTGAACAATAAGTCGTACAACGTGAGAGTAAAACTCCTCTCTTTGGTGAACTGCCTCCATGCACATTCACCGCTTATAGGACTCATACTCCAGAGATCCATATAAGAAAATCAGATACTTATATGACCCTTAATCAGAGTACCATATAAGATCGCCGCTACATGTAAAGCTTTTGGCTTAATACAGAAGCATTCCACCTAATCACCAAATTCACAGCGGACTGTAAAGTAAGGTAACAATATGGCAATGTATAAGAATATAACAACATGGCAATGTATACTCATGCTAAATCAATACCATAGTGCAACATTCATTTAATACACTATGCATAGTATCATCAATGAATATTAATCCAAGTAAGGTAACAATATGGCAAATAAATCCACAAATGGGATGACAGTGCAACCATACGATAAACATATCCACACTTGGGATAACCATGCAACCATATAATGAACATATCCACCCTTGGGATAACATGTTAACAACATAGTATATAAATCCACACTTTGGATAATAATGAACCAATGTAATGACTGCACATTTCCAAACTAGCTCGATAGTGTAACACACATCTTCTACACTATTCAAACCACTCACCAAGGATATGGGCAAGTAAGGCCACTATTTATCATAAACCATTCCTACATAATCATTACACAATCTCAAATAGCCTTAATAGAGGTTCAAGATCTACTTTCCAAGTTTGAACTACTTTGGTGAAGTTACTAACCAAGCTTATCAACCATTTTCCGGACAATATTTAAACTACTTCCCCAAATCCATTTTGACCCAATAAGACGTCATGGTGTAGTCAAAGTATTCTACTTAAATCTAGGTTAAAGAGGATTCATTTTGGTTCTAGTTTGATTAGGTTTGAATAGCTCACAAATTGGATCATAGTCACCAGGCCAGGGCACGACTCGTGCCCCTTTGGCCTTTCTCAGATTTATGCGCCCCCTAAAGCACGACTCGTTACTTTCACATGGCACGACTCGTGCCTGAGGGCACGACTCGTGCCATTTTACCCTTAAGTTGATCAGAACGATTTGGTTCTCTTTTCACGAATCGTAACCACGAGTTGGCCATGGGCACGACTCGTGCCTGAGGGCACGACTCGTGCCACGGCCTGAAACAGGCACCAACAGCAGCAACAACTCAATAATTCCAAGAAATCAAATTTCAACCCAAGCTTCCCTTTTATTGGTGAACCTAAAAGCTTACTAAACTTCATACTTCACATACTAAATCAATTAAACCCAAAATGAGGTAAACCTAGATCATTTATCACATGATTTTCAACCCATTTTACTAACATATTTCAAGTTAACCCTTTTTAAATCTATTCAACCCATCTTCTTACACTTTGATCAACTTCCATGGACAATAACATAAATCACTTTCTAACTCTAGTAACTTGGCCAAACCCACAATCAATACTTACACTTAAACCATTAATATCCCCAATTACTCTATACCACTCTTCTTTCAACTTAGATCACCAATTCACAACTTAAGATCAATTCCAACTCAATTAACATTATTCAAAATATCAAAAATCATTTTCTTTCAACAAGAGATTAATTTACACATAAAGTGAGTAATTATTAGAAGGAAGTCATAATAACTTACTTTAGAATTTTAGGATGAAATGAGGATCTTCTTAGCTTGATAAACTCCCCTAAATGCACCAAGCACAAAAGTACAATTGGATTGGAAAATGGAGAAGAATTGAAGGCTCTAGAAACTTTGGAAAGTGAGGCTTTCAATGAGGAGTTTCCATGGAAATTTGGGAAGGAGGAAGAAGCAAATGATGAAGAAAGAATGAGGAGGATGGAGGAGTATAAGGGAGGTTGACTAAAGGGAAAAGGGATGAGGGAATCAAGGGGAGGAAGTATGGCCCCCCCATGCTTCCTAATTTAAGGCTTTCACAAATAAACCATTTGGTCCTCCAAGTTCTAAGGTATTGAAACTAAACCCCTTTCTCTAATTTCTTTGCCTCACACACTTTAACCTCATTTCCATTCTATCTATTTTCCATTATTATACTTCCCCCAAGAACTTTATTCTATTTTCCAATTATCTCATCCTAATATAAGAAATCAAGGCTATAAAATGAACACATAATATTAACAATAATATTAAAAGCATATAATATGATACTAAAATTGTGCCTAGGGTTAGGGTCGTTACAGGGGAAGTGGTTGGTGTGTTCCTCAATCCAAGCGCCCACCTTCCTCAATTATAGCAACCGTGTGTTTGTTTATCCAAGTTCATGCATCAACGCTTTGTACTCCCAAGCTTTCTCAATCTTGTACTCTCTTTGAATTAGCAACAATCATCTTGACTAAGTCTTCACACGATTTTAATGTTGTTGACAAAGTAACTCTTGGAAAGATTTATGCATAAAACGTCATTTATGCATAAACCATTCTTCTCTAAATTTCCCACATTTTTAGCTCATTCTCCACTCATATTGCAACATGAAATATGGACATATATCATAGACTATACAGATTATATTAGCACATTAGTACATAAATTAATAAACAAGAAATGTACAACTATATAAATTTCAGCACAAGAAATCATCTGAGATATCATCTGGAATCTGAAAAATCATTCAGGATATCACCTGCGTTTTACACTAACAGTATCTATATTTTAAAAGTTATAATAAGACTAAAATATAATATTCTATATTGGGTGGTTCGTCTTCTTCGAATGTTGAGGATATCAGGTCGTTTGCAAATTGGTTATTATCCGTTGGTGATGGGACTGCAAGTGATAAGTAACAACTGCTTTTAAGATATAGATATGTATTTTATCCGTTGGTTATTATTATCCCTGTCTCAAAAGCCTTACTACCTTTGTTGCAATTTATGTACTATATACTTACACTTAAACCATTAATATCCCCAATTACTCTATACCACTCTTCTTTCAACTTAGATCACCAATTCACAACTTAAGATCAATTCCAACTCAATTAACATTATTCAAAATATCAAAAATCATTTTCTTTCAACAAGAGATTAATTTACACATAAAGTGAGTAATTATTAGAAGGAAGTCATAATAACTTACTTTAGAATTTTAGGATGAAATGAGGATCTTCTTAGCTTGATAAACTCCCCTAAATGCACCAAGCACAAAAGTACAATTGGATTGGAAAATGGAGAAGAATTGAAGGCTCTAGAAACTTTGGAAAGTGAGGCTTTCAATGAGGAGTTTCCATGGAAATTTGGGAAGGAGGAAGAAGCAAATGATGAAGAAAGAATGAGGAGGATGGAGGAGTATAGGGGAGGTTGACTAAAGGGAAAAGGGATGAGGGAATCAAGGGGAGGAAGTATGGCCCCCCCATGCTTCCTAATTTAAGGCTTTCACAAATAAACCATTTGGTCCTCCAAGTTCTAAGGTATTGAAACTAAACCCCTTTCTCTAATTTCTTTGCCTCACACACTTTAACCTCATTTCCATTCTATCTATTTTCCATTATTATACTTCCCCCAAGAACTTTATTCTATTTTCCAATTATCTCATCCTAATATAAGAAATCATCCTAATATAAGAAATCAAGGCTATAAAATGAACACATAATATTAACAATAATATTAAAAGCATATAATATGATACTAAAATTGTGCCTAGGGTTAGGATCGTTACAGGGGAAGTGGTTGGTGTGTTCCTCAATCCAAGCGCCCACCTTCCTCAATTATAGCAACCGTGTGTTTGTTTATCCAAGTTCATGCATCAACGCCTTGTACTCCCAAGCTTTCTCAATCTTGTACTCTCTTTGAATTAGCAACAATCATCTTGACTAAGTCTTCACACGATTTTAATGTTGTTGACAAAGTAACTCTTGGGAAGATTTATGCATAAAACGTCATTTATGCATAAACCATTCTTCTCTAAATTTCCCACATTTTTAGCTCATTCTCCACTCATATTGCAACCTGAAATATGGACATATACCATAGACTATACAGATTATATTAGCACATTAGTACATAAATTAATAAACAAGAAATGTACAACTATATAAATTTCAGCACAAGAAATCATCTAAGATATCATCTGGAATCTGAAAAATCATTCAGGATATCACCTGCGTTTTACACTAACAGTATCTATATTTTAAAAGTTATAATAAGACTAAAATATAATATTCTATATTGGGTGGTTCGTCTTCTTCGAATGTTGAGGATATCAGGTCGTTTACAAATTGGTTATTATCCTTTGATGATGGGACTGCAAGTGATAAGTAACAACTGCTTTTAAGATATAGATATGTATTTTATCCGTTGGTTATTATTACCCCTGTCTCAAAAGCCTTACTACCTTTGTTGCAATTTATGTACTATATTTGTCTTAATATTAGTAAAAACTGCTTCATAATTTTTCGATCTTCTCTCAATTTTAATATTGATTTTTGCTTCCTTTTAAGTTCATATTTTTACTAATATTTATTTATTATATGTTGGTTATTACTGCAGGTGATAAGAATCATGGTGAAATAGAAATCAAAATACTAGATGACATATTAATAAGTGATTCTGTCAATACCATCTCAGCTATCGTGGATTGCATATATAACCCGAACTTAATGCATAATAAAGATGGTGATGAATTTTTTCAGAATCGGGCTATACTTGCACCAACAAATGAATTGTTGATAGTATTAATGAGTATGTTATGTCGCTCTTTCCTAGAAAAGAAGTGAAATACATGAGTTCTGACGCCATATGCAAAGACGAGGAATTTAACCAATCAGCCGAAGATATATTTTCAACTGAATTCATAAACACTGTCAAGTGCTCTGGAATACCTAGTCACATACTGAAGCTAAAGATTGGATGTATCGTCATGTTGTTACGAAATATAGATCAAGCTTCAGAATTGTGTAACGGTACAAGATTTATCGTTACAAATCTAGGTACGCAAATCAATTTTGTTAGTATATAATTATACATTTATACAATTAATTATTTGATTCTTTGACATAAAAATATATTGTTATTTTAATATATATAGGTAAGCACATTGTCGAGGCGGTAATGTTGTCCGGAAAGAATGTTGGTAAGAAGGTGTTGATACCGAGGATGATTATGTCACCTTCTGATACAACAAAATTCCCGATTAGGTTTCAACGAAGACAATTCCCACTGACCGTTTCTTTTGTAATGACGATAAATAAAAGTCAGGGTCAGTCGCTCGCTCATGTTGACCTTTTTCTTTCAAGACGAGTATTTAGTCATGGACAATTATATGTTGCTTTTTCTAGAGTAACTACAAGGAAAAGACTTAAAGTGCTTATATGCAATAGTCATGAACAGTCAGATGACACGACTACAAATGTTGTGTACAAAGAAGTTTTTGACAAGTTGTAATATATTACATAAAATTATCTAATTAATTATTTTAATTGTATTTACATTTAACTTTTACCTCAGTGTTTTATCCCCCATCGGGGACCGACGGGTTACTCACTAGTAACTATCAACGAAACAAATGTTTGATCCAAAATAATTATCGCTTTTTAATAAAAACATTTAAATTTCTATTTTATCTTTACATGAAATTTGATTTTGCTTTATTAATTGGTTTATAATGTGAAATAATGTAAAAAAGAGAAACAATAAATAAGAATAATTTTGATAATTTTATTATTAAGTTGAGATAATAATTATTTTTTTGAATTTTTTATTTTTTTTTAAAAAAACCCGTCATTTTGGAGCAGATTGAGTAAATAAAATGGAAGCAGATACCCTTGTGTTTTCATGTACGCGAAGGGATGCACAATAATGGCCGCATCCCTCAACTTGTGCTCCTTTTATTTTTGCTACATTATAATAAACTTTGAACAAAAAATTAAAAAATAAATATTTAGAGTCAAATTTTTGTTAGGAAAAAGTTATAAAAATTGGTTCATTTTAAAATAAATAAGACCATTCAAATTGAAACGAAGAAAAATACATTATAATTAAGTAGTTTAAATATGAGCATGGGAGAGATATACGAGAAATTTAATTACATTAGATTAGGTAGCCCAATTATACTTAAAATATTAATGTTGAAAAATAAAAAAAAATCAATAAAAGTTAGAATAAACCACAAAAGCTGAAAATGAGTGACCAATCCACGAAATTTCAATTTCTTTTCCTACTTTAAAAGTTCATCATATTCCATCCCAAACCAAGGGATATAGGAAACTCCTCCTACTACCACATGAGTTTGAACCCTTGAAACATTCGTGGGCCCAAATGTACCATTATCCACATAAAAATATACTCCAACATTTATGTCTATATTTCATGCTTTCAAAAAAGATTTTGTTAATAAGAAGATAAAGTTAAATCAAATGAACAAGAGTCGGTCGGGGGAGAAACGCGTTTTTTCGTTGCGTATAGAAAAACGGGGCAACGTTTGTCGCGCGACATACTTAGCCAGTTTTTGGATATCCTTTTCAAAGCTTCTGGATATCCAGAACATTGAATATGGATATCCAGAAGCTTTGGAAAGGATATCCAGAAACCAAATATTTTTTCTGGATATCCTTTCCAAAACTTCTGGATATCCAGAATATTGAATATGGATATCCAGAAGTTTTGGAAAGGATATCCAGAAATCAAATATTTTTTCTGGATATCCTTTCCAAAGCTTCTGGATATCCATATTCAATGTTCTGGATATCCAGAACTGATGAAAGTGATATCCAGTTGTTGTGGCTAAGTATATCGCGCGACAAACGTTGCCCCGTTTCTCCATAAGCGACGGAGAAACGCGTTTCTCCCCAGATTTTGGCAATGAACAAAGTCGCATAATTTGTTTTTGGTTTAATTCCTTAAGGCTTCTCAAATCGAATAAAAAACCTATAAAAATTCACATAATTTATGAAAGTCACATATACCCAAAGCCCATTTCTTATAAATTCAATGCCCCTTTGACACGCTATTATATCTTAGGTATAAGAGAGGACTGATTAATATTTTTTAATAAACCTAACACCCCTTTGACCCGCTATTATACATTTGATAAAATAGCGAGTTGATTAATAATTTGGAAAAAAATATTTTTTAAATAATTTAATTTTTTTAATATATATTTTTTATTTTTTATAAGTTTTATACTTTAGGTATAAGAGTAGACTGATTAATTAATATGAAATTTTTATTATTTTTTAAGAAAATATACAAAAATGTAAAAAAAAAAACTCTCGTACCTAAGGTAAAACAGTAATTTTAGTTTTAAACCTTAGGTATAAAGACTGATAGAAGTGTAAGCTTATATGAAATTTTCAATATGCTAGATTTTTATAGGTTTTTGGTCTGATTGAAAAGCTCTAGGGTCAGAAGCCATTTTTTTTTTTGGTAGTAATAGAAAATAAATAGAAGAAAAGACAAGAGTTAATGAAGAATAAGTTATGAATAGTATTTAAATAAAATTAGAGTTCATGGAGAAAATGTGAGTTATTAGTAGAGATATAAAGTAAATATTTAGTTTTTTGTTTTAGCAGAAATACTTAAATTAATACTCCCTCCGTCCCGCCCGATACTTTACCATTTTGGTAGAACACTTAAATTAAAAAAAGGGATGAGTGGGAAAAGGATTGCGAGGGAAAAAAAATGAGTGAATATGACAAGTGGAGCTCACAATTTAAATAGGTGAGAGAAAAAAGTTAATGGATAACAAGTGGGCCCCACAATTTAAGTATGTGAGAAAAAAAAGTGAGTGGAGTTGACAAATGAGACCCACATTTATTATTATTTTAATAAATGTGAAGCTTTTATCAAAACTTCCATTTGAGCCTAAAGTGAAGTTTTGAGCGAAATGGAGCGAGTACATAAGAAAAAACATTTAAGAATAGCTACTAGTAATAAATTTGACTACGTTCCTCTCTATTCTATCCGCCACATTACCAAAACAAAAGCAAAAACAAAAACTAGGCTCCTACCCCCACCTAGATCTCACCACGTCAGATCATCAACCGTCCCCCAAACACGTCCAGGTTCAATGAACCTAAAAGGCCGCCCCCAACCCATGACACTCTTGAATGGAATAATCCCTTCCTCCGTTCTTCTCTCTTTCTGCTTATATAATCTTTTCAAAAATCCCAAATTCATCAATCAAAACCCCTCAATTTCACCCTCAAATCACAAACCCTAATATTTGTAAAGAATTGTGTGTGTGAAGAAAAGAGGAGGGAGAGAAATTTCAGAGCTTATTAGAAATGGCATTAGCTTTTTCTTCATCTACTGCAATTTCCGCCTCTTTTGAACAACCTAAAGGTTTGATTTTGTTACCCATTTCTGTAATTTGTTCGTATTTTTTTGTTTTAATCTTTTTGCTGATCGATTGAATTGTTTCCCCCTGTAATTTTCAGCTATACAGTTCGGAAATTTTCAGGCGATTGAGAGGGAGCATTTGTCATCTCCGTCGGCGGTGAATTTCTCCCTGAGACGATCGTCCGTCAAGGCACTGAATGCTGAGACGAAACGAAATGAATTAATGGTTCCTTCTTCCGTCGCTTCTGTAGCTCCTGGTATATCCCATATTCTCATCTTTAATTATGTCTTTTCATAGGTTGCATAATTTAGACCTGTTTTTCTCAGTTTTAGCTGTGAATGTTTGATTTCTGGCTAATAGAGGCCTCAAGGGCGCTGATAATTATATTATTTGTCTTAATATTGACCCTTGTGTTTCTGGTCAGAGAGATCTTGCTCAAAAGGCATCCAATGTCCATTTCAATACGAGGTGTCAGGGGTTTGAACCACACCAAATGCAATTTCTAGCACTTTGAAGTAGCACTTATGTTCGTAATAGATAAATTCATTCATTAATAAAAAATCCAAATTTTGAAAAATAAAATAAAAATAAGTGTTTCTGGAATTTGTTCTAGTTAGTTCATAGCAAATCATCCCTGTTTGTATGAAAGGCTTATCCAAGGCACTCCACTCCGGCTACTTACTATAAACTATGAATTTTCAACAAATTATGCATGGAAATTAATTAATTAGCGTATTAAAGTTGTTTTCCCAGGTTAATTTTTTAGAATTGCATCTAGTGTAAGACAGCAGAAGCAAGACTGAATATTTGGAGTGTAAGTTTAGCAGAGTTGGAAGTAGGGAGGCAGGGGCGGTCACATTTGATGGAAATATTATCCAAGCTTCTGAGTTTTTTCGCTATCTTGGATCCATTATCCAAAAGGATGGAGAATTAGATGGAGATGTGGCTCATAGGATTAAAGCAGGTTGGTTGAAGTGGAAGAGTGCTACAGGGTTTCTATGTGATCGCGGCATGCCCAATAGATTAAAGGGAAAATTCTACCGCACGGCAATTAGGCCGGCATTGCTTTACGGCACCGAATGTTGGGTCGTGAAACAGTGTCACGTGCATAAGATGAATGTGGCGGAGATGCGTATGCTTCGATGGATGTGCGGTCATACAAGAAAGGATCGGTTGGGGAATGAGGTGATCAGAGGTAAAGTAGGAGTTGCGTCCATTGAGGATAAAATGAGGGAAAATCGTCTACGGTGGTTTGGACATGTGAGAAGGAGACCGAGTGATGCACCGGTTAGGAGGCCGGAACAGTGGAGAAATGATAAAATGGCGAGGAGTAGGGGAAGACCCAAACAAACTTGGATAAGAGTAATTGAAAATGATATGAATTTACTTGGAGTGGATGAAAGTATGGTGTTGAAGAGGCCGGAGTGGAGGGCAAAAATCCATGTGGGGGGTTGATTTTTTTATTTATTATTTTTTATTTTTTATATTTTTTTTTATTTTTTTTTTTATTTTTTTATTATTTATTTTTTTTTTTTAATTTAATTTAATTTAATTTTTTTATTTATTTTTTTTCACGATAACATATGAGGATTCATGTTAGCCGACCCCAAATTATTTTGGAATTAAGACTTTGTTGTTGTTGTTGTTGCATCTAGTGTAAGACAGTTACATTTGCTGTTATTGGTATTATGTAACTTATGATCGGTTTTTCTAACGTGTGCCCTTAGGGCACACATTAAGCTCCTTAAATAAGGAAACCAATGTATTTTATGCTTCCATAAATATGTAAGTTTACATATATAAAAAATGTTTCTATAATTATGGAAAGGAATATGTTAAAGTAAGTTTAATTATGGAAATGAATAAGTTAAAGTAAGTTTAATAAAAACATTGGTTTCCTTATTTAAGAAACTTAATGTGTGCCCTAAGGGCACACGTTAGAAAAACCAATGATCATTGGTTTCCTTATTTAGAAAAACCGACTTACGATATTGCAATACTGTTAGCTTGTCTGATTGGTGTTAATTCTGGAAAAAAAAATCTGGTAATTATTTGTTGTAAACTCAAATTTTATATGGTAATTCATTATACACATTTGGCTTTTGAAACTTTTAGCTTAATTGTAAAGAAAATAGTAATGCCGGGGTACACAAATAAATACCCTAAAGTTTGGCAACTCTTTGTCGGTCTTTATTGATTAATTAGACAGTTTGTAAGCCCCGTGAGCTGTGACTTAATTCTGAATGAGACAACTAATCAACAACTGCTGGCAAAATTTTGAGGCATCCTGGAGTACTTCATTAGATTCTTGATATGTGCTTATGATTTGCAATGCTTTTCATTAAAGTTCAGCTAATCCATAATATCTTAATGAAGAGTATTTGAAAATTGTTGATTGAACCAAAATTTAATGTATGTTAGTTAGTTAGTTTAAAACAATGTTAATTGATGATTGTTCTTCGTCTCTTATGGTAAAATTGCAGAAGTAGTGGAGAAGGTAGAAACGGAGGTCTTTGAGAAACTGGCTAAGCAGCTAGAAAATGCTTCCCCTCTTGAGATTATGGACAGGGCACTCGAGAAATTTGGCAATGATATCGCAATAGCTTTCAGGTAATGTTCCTTTCCAGCTAGTTTATTATGAACATTGTCACTATATAGTTATAAATGGTCATTCCTTAAATGAAAACGAATGTGAGTTGAATAAGTCACATCTTTGAATTGTTTCTAATTGAATGGCTTAAAGGGCAAATATGGCTTAAAGGATTGTCACTATTTAAGCACTAATGGTCGTTCTTTAAGTGAAAACATAAGTGATTTGATTAAGTTTCATCATTGAATTATTTACTTTGATCAGCTTCAATAAGAATAAAACTTGTTTACTCGCTATTGAGCTGAAATGTTTTTGCTAAGAAAATAAGTTTTCTAATTTGATTGACTCTCTATAAGTGTTGTGGTGTAGGATTGTATTGATTGTGTGCAATTCAGGATTATGTTATTGCTAGTCTGTCATTAACTTTTGCCCATAATCTTTGCAGTGGTGCCGAGGATGTTGCTTTAATTGAATATGCTCATTTAACGGGACGGCCATATCGGGTATTCAGCCTTGACACCGGACGACTGAACCCTGAAACATACAAATTCTTCGACCAAGTTGAGAAGCACTACGGGATCCACATTGAATACATGTTTCCTGATGCAGTAGAAGTTCAGGGCTTTGTGAGAAGTAAAGGTCTCTATTCCTTCTACGAAGATGGGCACCAAGAATGCTGTCGTGTGAGGAAGGTGAGGCCCCTGAGGAGAGCTCTAAAGGGGCTACGTGCATGGATTACAGGTCAAAGAAAAGACCAGTCCCCAGGGACTAGGTCCGAGATTCCTGTTGTCCAGGTGGACCCTGTTTTTGAAGGATTAGATGGTGGGGCCGGAAGCTTGGTGAAATGGAACCCTGTTGCTAATGTGGAGGGAAATGTGATTTGGAATTTCCTACGTACGATGAGTGTGCCTGTGAACTCTTTACATTTACAAGGGTATGTTTCAATTGGGTGTGAGCCATGCACGAGGGCTGTATTGCCTGGGCAACACGAGAGAGAAGGAAGATGGTGGTGGGAGGATGCCAAGGCTAAGGAATGTGGCTTACATAAGGGAAATATTAAGGAGGAGAGTGTAAATGGGAATGGTAATGGGGCTGTTCATGCAAATGGGAGTGCCACAGTGGCTGATCTTTTCAATAGTCAAAGTGTGGTGAGCTTGACCAGGCCTGGAATTGAAAATCTTGTCAAAATGGAGGACAGAAAAGACCCTTGGCTTGTTGTGCTCTATGCACCATGGTGCCCCCATTGCCAGGTAATTGAATTTCTTAAAATCTTATATACTCCATCATCCACGTTCATTTCACGCAAAATCTTGAAAAATTTACTTATTTTAACCATTCGAATTTAGAACACAGACATTCTTTTTGGACAAACAAAAATGGAAAGTAAGAACATCTTTATGGGATGGAGGGACTATCAAACCTTAGTCTAGCTGCATTTGAATCACTTTAAAATTCATGCAATCTCCTATTTATAATCATGGTTTTCGGTATCATTTTTTAACTTTGCTCTTCAACTTCTGACAGGCAATGCAAGCTTCGTATGTTGAATTGGCTGAAAAGGTAGCAGGGAGCGGTGTTAAGGTAGGGAAGTTCAATGCAGATGGTGATCAGAAAGAGTTTGCAAAGCAGAATCTGCAGCTAGGGACATACCCAACAATACTCTTCTTCCCTAAGCACTCTACTCGGCCCATCAAGTATTCATCGGAGAACAGAAATGTTGACTCATTGTTGACTTTCATCAACGTTCTTAGATGATAAGTATCAAGGTAAGTCGTATTCATCAAGTGTTAGAGAGCTCAAATAATAGGAAATCCAAGTTTCCTATAATCTTCGAAGAGAGTCAATCCAAGAACCCTATGATGGGTGGTTTATATAGATTCAGCAGCGGACTGAATCATCATGTCTCAGTCCACCACCATCTTAGTAGTGGTGTATCTAGTGTTCTTGTACATTGTACACCTAGTTTAGTTTTTCTTGTTTTGATGATGGTGAAGGGCCTTTTCATGTAGTTTTCTGGGTGGGTGATAAGTTATATGAGATAGATGATGTTTTTGTATGTAAGTGAAAAGAGTAACGTTATGGTTTTTTTTTTTTTTTGTTGAAACTGATTGCATATGGTTTGGCTCCTCTTTCTTGTCAAATGTGACCTAAGTTGATTCCTAACCTTCATACTCTTAGTTTCATAAAACTGCCAGTTAGCAGTTCTTGAGCAAACAATAAAATCTGTCAAAACTCCATTTTGAACCTGTATATTGGTTCCTTGTAGCCAGTAGCCATTGCCCTTATTTAACCGTGCTTGGAAGATTAAGGCCCTGTTTGAGCATAAATGAGTTGGAAGATTAAGGCCCTGTTTGAGCATAAATGAGTTGACGCGGGAAGATTAACACCAGGGCAGTTCCTAGCATTTTATAGGTCCGGGGAGAAATCAATTTTTACAATTTTTTATTGTCGATTATTAGGGCCCAAATTTTGATTGAAGTCTGCATAAAGCTGGAAATGAAGCTGCCATTGGAGGGGTAGGCTTCACAGGAACCATTGAACTGACAAAAATATGGAGGTTGATTTAATTCAAACAGAGGTGGAGGATTGTAGTGATGTTTGTATAATTGCATTAGTGGTGCAGCTCAAATCAAATAGCACTTCTTCCGCATTTATGTTTTTGTTGACTTTATTTTGTGTTTTTAGAATGTAAAGCTTTTTGTTTTTTTTTTGTCTCTTGAAGTTCCCTGGGATGTTATATAACTCCCTTCTGCTAGCCTTTAACATTCAGTGTTTTGATTAATGAAATTTTAGACGAAGAGTCTTTCTTTGTTCATCCCAACTTTCGGTATTTTTTCTAGGAAAAATCAACGAAATTTGGTTTCTCAATACTCAGGTATTCGTAGAATCAACGAGACTTGATTATTTATCTTTATTCCCATTACGTACGCTAGTGGTATCAGTTTCCTGTCGATCCAGCGAGATGCCTCCCCGAAATCAGAGACGGAATGCTAACGCAGCAGATGATGAACTGCGTGAAGACAACGCTGCTCTTCGACAACAAGTAGAAGAATTGACACAACGATTGGAGGCATTTATTCGGTTACAACAGGAGGAAGAAGGTACAGTTTCAGATGTTAATCCTTTCGCGGGTAGTCGGATTCATTCCCCAGATCGGGCTAATCGCCGATGGGAGAATGGCTTCAAGGTGGATATTCCTTCATTTGACGGTGGTTTGAAAGCTGAGGAGTTTATCGATTGGCTATCCCAAGTAGAGGAAATTCTGGAATTCAAACAGGTTCCTGATGACCGTCGGGTTTCTTTAGTGGCGATCCGTTTGAAAGGTCGTGCTCAGGCTTGGTGGCAACAGTTGAAGCAAACTCGACTTCGTGAGGGAAAGGGAAAAATTACTGGATGGGATAAGTTTAAGAAGCACATTCGATCTTCCTTCTTGCCTTATAATTACGAGAGGGAGTTGTACCAACGACTTCAATTGCTTCGACAAGGTACTCGATCAGTCGATGACTATACAACTGATTTTTATCAACTATTGGCCCGCATTGATCTTAATGAGACACCATTCCAGCAAGTTTCGCGTTACATTGGGGGTTTACGTCCCTCTTTACAAGATATTTTGAATCTGTTTGACCCTCTTACGGTTTCGGAAGCACATCAGAGGGCACTTCAGGCTGAAAAACAGACTGCACGGCGGGGGTTTTCGGGGTTTCGACAGGTTGTGAGTTCGAACGGAGCAGCTGGACCCTCTATACCTCCTCCTGGGGAGGCAGGACCAATGGCACCTTCTCCAGTGGCTCGTACTACTGTCAAGTCTTCTCCCGGGTGTGGTATAGCAGGGCGGTGCTTTACTTGTGGGGAACCAGGTCATCGTCAGGCGGATTGCTCAACATCACGTTCTGGTCATCGTGGTTTATTCATTTCCGATGTAGGTATAGATGATTCTGCTCCCTTTTATGATAATCCTATCTATGATAATTATGCTTTTGATGAGACTCCTGACGGAGATGTGGTGGATGAATATGTTACGGGGGATGTTGGTCCTCTTTTGATGTTACAGCGTACTTTCTTGACCCCTCGGGTTCATGATTCCGAGTGGTTACAGAATAATGTGTTTCAGTCGACGATTACTATAGGTGGCAAAGTTTGCACCTTTATCATTGATGCTGGGAGTTGTGAGAATGTGATTGCTGAAACGGCAGTCACTAAATTGGGTTTTACATCTGAACCTCATCCTAAGCCGTACAAGCTAGCTTGTCTTAACAAAGGTACGGATGTCACTGTCTCAAAACGGGTTCTGGTAAGCTTCTTTGTGGGTGCTACTTATGTCGATGAGATTTATTGTGATGTAGTTCCTATGGACGCGTGTCACTTGTTACTTGGGCGTCCATGGCAGTTTGATAATTCTGTTATACATCATGGGCTTGATAATACTTATTCTTTTCTGTTTCGGGGCAAAAAGATAGTGTTAGTTCCGACTAAACCACTAGTGGTTTCACTTGTTGTTCCTACTAATCCCACAACACTCTTGTCTCGGGTTCCTTTTCAGGAGGCTATGGAAGAATCTCAATTAGTGTTTATCTTGTTTACTAATCTTGTGACAACTCATGATACTTCTACTCCTCCAGTTGCCGTACAATCTTTATTGCAAGAATTTCAAGATGTTTTCGCTGAAACATTACCGTCTGATCTTCCACCTTTGCGGGACATACAACACCATATTGATCTTGTTCCCGGAGCAGCACTTCCTAATCGCCCCATTACCGTATGAGCCCGAGAGAACATGAGGAGTTGCGGAGACAGGTTGTAGAGTTACTGGAGAAGGGATATATTCGCGAGAGTCGCAGCCCCTATGCCGTTCCTGCTCTCCTTACTCCTAAGGCGGATGGTACATTGCGGATGTGTGTGGATAGTCGGGCGATTAACAAAATTACTGTCCGGTATCGGTTCCCTATTCCCCGGTTTGATGATTTATTGGACCAGCTAGGGGGTGCTTCTATATTCAGCAAATTAGATTTGAAAAGTGGGTACCATCAGATTCGGATTCGCATGGGTGATGAATGGAAGACGGCATTTAAAACAAGAGAAGGTTTGTACGAGTGGGTGGTGATGCCATTTGGGCTCTCCAATGCCCCTAGTACATTTATGCGGGTGATGAATGCAGCTTTGCGTCCGTTTATTGGAAAGTTTGTCATTGTTTATTTTGATGACATTCTGATTTACAGTTCTTCGTCTGCTGCCCACTTGAGCAATTTGCGAGAGGTATTATTAGTGCTTCGACAACACAAGTTTTATGCAGCCCCAGCTAAATGTGAATTTCTGACAGAATCAGTCAAGTTTTTGGGTTATATAGTGTCCCGTGACGGGCTCAAAGCGGATCCAGAAAAAATCAGCGCCATTGAGCATTGGCCTCGTCCTAATTCGATTACGGACATCAGGAGTTTTCATGGGATGGCTTCCTTCTACCGGCATTTTATTCCTCATTTCAGTGGGATTATGGCTCCGGTTACAGATTATATGCGCGGGACCAAGTTTCTATGGACCCGAAAGCGAAAATTGCTTTTCAGAATATTAAACGGCAACTAGTTTCTGCCCCAGTTCTTGTACTTCCTAATTTTTCACAGCCCTTTGAATTACATTGTGATGCTTCAAAATCTGGTGTAGGGGCGGTCCTTAGTCAATCTGGGCGACCAATTGCTTACTACAGTGAGAAATTGTTAGGGGCTCGACTGCGTTATAGTACGTACGATCTGGAATTCTATGCGGTGGTTCAGGCAGTCAAGCATTGGCGCCATTATCTTTTTCTCCAGGAGTTCATTCTTTACACCGACCATGACTCTCTTAAGCATCTTGGCAGCCAATACAAAATCTTAAGTCGTCATGCTTCTTGGCTTTCATATTTGCAGCAGTTTACGTTTGTGATTAAACACAAGGCAGGAGTGTCAAATCGGGTGGCGGATGCTTTGAGTCGTCGCCATAGTCTTCTAGCTGAATTGCGTGTTCACGTACCGGGCTTTGATTCTTTCATAAATTTGTATGTTGATGATCCATTCTTTTCGAACATTTTGACAAAAATTCAGCTCGGCGAAACTTCTGATTATTTTGTGGATAATGGATTCATTTTTAAGGGTGCTCAGTTGTGCATTCCCGAGTGCAGCCTTCGATTGCAAATTATACAGGAGCTACATAACGAGGGCCATGTGGGGCGTGATCGCACTTACCAACTACTGGCATCTTCATATTTTTGGCCTTCAATGCGTAGGGATGTGGGTAGGTTTGTGTCTCGATGCCGAATTTGTCACTTGGCGAAGGGATCTGCAACAAATGCTGGGTTGTACATGCCATTACATGTTCCGACTCAGCCGTGGTCTGATGTGAGTATGGATTTTGTTCTTGGGCTTCCTCGCACTCAGCGTGGTGTAGACTCTATTTATGTGGTTGTGGATCGTTTCTCAAAAATGGCGCACTTTATACCGTGTAAGAAGACGACTGACGCTGTTCATGTAGCACAACTGTATTTCCGAGACATTTATCGTCTCCATGGTCTGCCTGCTTCAATCGTCTCCGATCGAGACACCCGTTTTGTTAGTCACTTTTGGCGCAGTTTGTGGTGAATGGTTAATACTCTGTTGAACTTCAGTAGTGCATATCATCCCCAGACGGACGGTCAGACAGAAGTTGTTAACCGGTCTCTTGGGAATCTGCTTCGGTTCTTAGTAGGTGATAATTTGAAGACGTGGGATTTGAAGCTTCCACAAGCAGAATTTGCTCATACCATGCTGTGAATCGTAGTACAAGCTTTAGTCCTTTCTATGTGGTATACGGTCTTGTTCCTCGGGCACCCTTGGATTTAATAGCACTGCCCCAGAAAGTCCAACAGCATGCCACCGCAGAAGATTTTGTGCGGCAATTACAGGAGATACACAAGCAGACTCATGCCCAGTTAGTGACGAGTACTGCCAAGTACATGGAAGCTGCTGACAAAAAGAGGAGGGCTGTGGAGTTCAGCGTCGGGGATTATGTGTGGGCTATCCTCACGAAGGATCGTTTTTCGGCACATGAATACAACAAATTGTCTGCGAAAAAGATTGGTCCTGTTGAAGTAGTGGAGAAGATCAACCCGAATGCCTATCGTCTTCAGCTGCCAAGCCATATACGCACTTCTGATGTCTTTAATGTCAAACACCTCATTCCTTTTGATACAGACTCTCCTGATGAGGAGGATTCCCCACCTGATTCGAGGTCGAATCTTCTCTACCCTGGGGAGAATGGTGCATCTCAAATCATATAGCACTTCTTCCGCATTTATGTTTTTGTTGACTTTATTTTGTGTTTTTAGAATGTAAGGTCTTTTTGTTTTTTTTTGTCTCTTGAAGTTCCCTGGGATGTTATATAACCCCTTCTGCCAGCCTTTAACATTCAGTGTTTTGATTAATGAAATTTTAGACGAAGAGTCTTCCTTTGTTCTTCCCAACTTTCGGTATTTTTTCTAGGAAAAATCAACGAAATTTGGTTTCTCAATACTCGGGTATTCGTAGAATCAATGAGTCTTGATTATTTATCTTTGTTCCCATTACGTACGCTGCATCAATTAGTCTATGTAATCCCCCTTATTAGATCTTGTTCCTCTCTTGGACATCAATATGACTGAACGGTACAAATCAAGGACGACCCAAGTCAAAAATGATATGGGTCAAGCCCAAAAAAAGATACAACTCCTAAAAGACGACACAGACAATGAGCCTCCCTACCTAGCCATGCTCGTGTCACCTGTACCTCGACATTATCTAAGTCGACTAAAGACTTGCCATGATGAGCTAAGTCGGCCAAGGTTATATCGAGCATGACTTGCGTGTTAAGCATAATCCAAATTCTAGTCAAATATGGAAATCAAGAAATTAGGAGCTAGATTGAACTATATCTCAATTTTCAAGTACCTACGCAATTAAATTCTTTTACAATAACAACTACCTAATTATAAATAAGTGTGGTTTAGGCTAATTGTGCCAAAATTTTATGAAAAAATATAAAACTGTAAATATTTTTTTTTTTAAAAAATCTGTTTTAAAATTGTAAGTATTTTAGGATTGGAGGGAGTTTAGAGTGAATTTTAATGCTCATGTCAACATCAAATGCTTAAATAAATGAAACCACTACTGTATCTTACAGCCAGCCTGGAGCTCAGAAGAACTATTTCAAGAATCCAAATGTCATGCTCAGACAATCACCTACTTCCCACCACACAACATTAAAATACCCATAAAGCCCCCCTAATTTCTCTTTTCATACCCAAACCAAACCATTATCACCAAAAAAAAAAAAAAAAAGTAAAGTGCAAAGGGTTTTCAGTTTTCACCAATTTTATAATGTCGGTTCATGAGGCCATTAATTAGTCTTTTCCAAGAAAATCAAAATCCTCATAAACCCACCCCACCCTTATACATCAATCTTCCTCTTTAATCACTCAAAAAAATCTTTTCATTTTCTTTCACTTTCAACGTCTCACTCATTTCTTGATTGCTCTGCAGCAAGTCAAAATCTCTCCAAAATTGTTCAAGATGATGCTGTCAATTGCTGAAATAAAAACAGGAAATAAATCTTGTTCAATTCAAGCTTGTCTTTTTTAATGGCGGTTTCTAGACTAACCCTTTTCTTTACCTTCCTCCTTTTCTCCACATCTCTCTCCATTTCAATCCCAGGTTGGTATATTCCCCACAAACCCAGTTCTAATTTGTTAATTGTAGTTTCTCTCTCACATTCTACTCACACTGAGATGATTCTTACATTCAATTGGTGTAAAAAATGTAGTCTTTTTCTATGTTTTTGCAGAAATTAAGGACCAAGAAGGTAGAGAGGCGCCGTATGTCGGAGTTAACATAGGCACAGATGTTTCAAATTCACTCTCGCCGGCAGAATTGGTTTCTTTCTTGCAGTTGGAGAAGATAACCCATATCCGTCTCTACGATGCCAACCTGGAAATCCTCAAAGCCTTATCAAGAACCAAGATTCGGGTCATTATTAGCTTACCCAATAACCAGATACTCGCAATTGGGTCATCCAACGCCACCGCCGCCAATTGGGTCAGCCGGAATGTGGCGGCGTTCTACCCTCAAACACTCATCACCGCCATAGCAGTTGGCGACGAAGTTTTGACGACGATTACCTCTTTAGCGACGATTTTGATGCCTGCAATTGAGGGGCTTTACAATGCTTTAGTGGCTTCAAATTTACATACCCAGATCAAGATTTCAACTCCTCATGCTTCTTCCATCATTCTTGATCCATTTCCGCCTTCTCAAGCTTATTTCAATCAATCCCTAGCTCCTGTTTTTCTGCCATTGCTTCAATTTTTATCGCGGACGAAGTCACCCCTAATGATGAATCTGTACCCTTACTATGTGTTTATGCAGAACAAAGGGGTTGTTCCTCTTGACAATGCTTTGTTTAAGCCATTAACTCCGTCAAAAGAAATGGTTGATCCTAATACTTTGTTGCATTATACCAATGTGTTGGATGCTATGATTGATTCGGCTTATTCTTCGATGAAGAATTTGAATATCACAGATGTTGTAGTTCTTGTTACGGAAACTGGGTGGCCTTCAAAAGGTGATTCAAAAGAGCCTTACGCAACAATTGATAATGCAGATACGTATAATTCGAACCTGATTAAGCATGTTTTCGATAAGAGTGGGTCCCCATTTCATCCTGAGATTACTTCTAGTGTTTATATCTATGAATTATTCAATGAGGATTTGAGATCACCCCCTATTTCTGAGGCGAATTGGGGGTTGTTTTATGGGAACTCGACGCCTGTTTACTTGCTTCATGTTTCTGGGAGTGGTACATTTTTGGCTAATGATACTACTAATAAAACTTATTGTGTTGCTGCGGATGAGGTTGATGGTAAGACATTGCAGACAGCTTTGGATTGGGCTTGTGGGCCCGGAAGGGCAAATTGTTCTGAAATTCAACCAGGCGAGAGTTGCTATCAGCCTAATAATGTGAAGAACCATGCTTCTTATGCATTTGATAGCTATTATCAGAAAGAAGGGAGGATTGCAGGGGCTTGTGATTTCAAGGGTGTTGCCTTGATCACCACTAATGATCCAAGTAAGTTCTTCACTATTTCGTCAATACTCCAATAATTAATGTCATTTTTTTTGTTCTTGTTCATCCATTAATTTAAAGAACCTAATAAACGTCGATAGCTATTCTTATACCCTTTTAATCGTTCACGATAGTGAAGCTGTAGAACCAGAGAACTATGGCAAACATTTTTTGCAACATAAGTATGATTATGTCTTTTATTCCCTTGAATATGACATTAATCTTAGTGGAAAAATCTAAATGTGAAAATGTTTGAGGTATAAGAAAGGTGTTTAAGCTAAAAATGAGCTGTTTTTACTTGAGTTTCACTAAAAGCAACAGCTTTGAGCACGTTTGCCTCAGTTTTAATTATAAAATCCATTGCAAATCCAAAGCAAATCATGTATGATAGGTATGATCTAGTCCCGACAAACGCAGAACATATTAATAATTACTATCTCTTTTGCCTTTGGTAGCAAAAACACTTTGTCGATTTAATTGAATTAATTTTGGTAAATGGAATGCCACTCTGTAAGAAAGTTGGAAACATATTATAAGCTACCTTTTCAGACAAAATGGTCAGCAGAATATTCAATCTTTTGTGATTAGCGAGTGGAATGATGTTATGGCTGCAACATTTCCAGCTTGTAATCCATGGAGGTTTATATTTGATTTATTAACTTATCGAGATCTAAAATGTGCCCTTATTGTTGTTAAATAATTTAGCGTATCTCATTGAAGAAAACACATTATGTCCCTTGAGTGTTAATATTAGGTGGCACGCAATTTGGGGCTCCACATGTTTTATATTGTCCATCTCAGATTCTCAGGATATGTAAATTTTAGTCTGAACATTGTTCTTTTGTTTTTTTGGGGGGAAACTTCTGCAGGTCACGGGAGTTGTATATTTCCAGGAAGGTAAGCAATATTTCTGTGTCTTGATAGTACCTTCATTTGTCTTCGTCTTTCTCAATTCCCTAAAAGAATCAGTGTTTGCATGATTTGTTACAACATTTTCCGAAGAATTAGGTTTTAATCAAAGTCTGTTATATAACAAATTATGTGCAATTGCTAATTGTGGATGCAGTAAAAAGCTGAACAATAATGCAAGTGCAGTGGTTAACTCAACACAAGTTAGCAGTGGTGTTGATACCATAAGATTTACCAGTCTCCATGGCAACCGAATAAGGCAATTCCAAGATCTTTTATCCACTTTCTGGAGTGTCATCTTGGCTCTCTTATTTTGTTCATTCCATTTATGACCCAATGCTAAGGTAGATATATTAATTAACAACATGAATAGTTTTCTTAATTAAAACAAGATTATTGTATTTCCCCTATGGTGATCGACGTTTTGTTTTGCAGAACCCAATTCCACGGTCAAGATTAATTAGTTTGGATGGGTTAATCTTTCGCTGGCCTCTTGTAAAATGTTGTAATTACTATAATTTATAAATGGTCCGTTCCAATTTTGGTCAACGCCCGAGCGCAAAGAGCCAAGGAAGAAAAGGAAAGAGGGGGGACCTTGAAGCTTAATAATGGAGATTTTGAGTGAAATATATTGTTGGAGGGAAAGCTTTGCTTCACATTTTTTGTCTTAGAGTTGAAGAGTGAGAAGTTGTCATTTTGTTGTAATTTATTACATGTGTGCCCCCATTGTTGTTACTTTAGTTTCATGTGATCTCTTCTGTCTCTTACTGACTAGCGTTATTCATGTTCACTAACATATTTATTTCAGTAATTACCTACTCCCTTCGGCCCACCTCAAAAGTGGACTTATTTCTCTTTTATTATGCCCCACCTCAAACCGTACTACCCAAAATGGCAAAAAATATTCAATATTTCTCTCAATCTTTTTCTCTTCTACCTTATTTTTATACTCATAACATCAATCAATTTACTATTTCTTTTACCCATTCTCTTTGCTATTTTAATTATTATATTTGATGCTACAAAAAATAGTGCTCACCGAGGATTTCCAAGCTGGATGAAGTAAATGGTGATCCACGGCATTGAATCTCCGTAGCAATCTACAAAACAAGTCACCATTAGGGGTGGGGGGTTTTTCCCCTCAAAATCATCCGGTATGAGAATCATTAATCCAGTCTTTGAGTGTATGAATATTCAACATTATAGAGAGAGAATTTGAGATTTTGGGAGAGAGAGAGAGAGTGAAACTGATCCCTTGAAATGAGCATACTCCATTGTATTTGTAGTATGGGGCTTTTAGCCTAAAGTCCATTTGGCCCATTTCAGCTCATTTGGGCCGTCATTTTTTCCATTGAACCTTGAGGTCTTTATATTAATAATGATCATTTTACCCCCATAATATTATATACTTTTTATGTATTTGTATATCCATTTTACCTCTTAAACATATCGTATTTTCTGTTGAATTTTTTATGATAACATCAATGTTCACAAACTTCTCTTCTACCTCACTTTTTTTTAATAATCGTGTCTAAAAAGATAGTGTGGTTTGAGGTGGGACTAGTCAACACATACTTATCCCTAGTTACACCATCACATACACACTTTTCTTTCCTCTTATACTTTGACACATTATTTGCACTTGTTAAACCAGAGTTGCCCCATTTCACAACATTTTAAGAATGAACAATTGAATAGTAAACATAAAATCATTCATGCCATAAACTCCGATAGAAAGAAAAAAGAAAAGAAAACCATAAATCCAATTGAAGCCTGTAATTTTAATTAGGTCAAAATACGTTTTACCCACAAAGAATACATCAAATCTAAAAAAATATTATTAATACTCCCTCCGTCCCATTAGTATTAGCACAAACACTGTTTGCGCGAGAATTAAGAAATATGATATTTTAATAAAATGTTGTGAGTGTAAAAGAATGAGTGGAGAGAGAATGAGTGGAGGGTGTAATAAATTATAATGGAGTTGTGAGTATTAAAATAATGTAGGAGAGAGAATGAGTGGGGTTGGGTGAATATTTTATTAATATAAAGTTTCCTTTTTGGGAGTGTGCGGATATTAGCGGACGCCCAAAAAGGAAAGTGTGCTAATATTAGCGGGACGGAGGGAGTATATCATTGTAAATATTATTAATAATAATTTTTAAATTTTCATTTAAATTGTTAAAATTCATTTAAAATAATAACTTAAAAAGTGAAACTGAACGGAATAAAAAACAAATCAAGCCCAACATTTCGGTCACCAGCCTACTCTATTATCGAATGGGCCGGCCCAATTGCTACATGGCCAACGACCCATCATCGATCAGTCGACCTTGGCAATTCAATTGACCTCGACCTACCAGTATGTGCGCCGATCCACGTCATTATTTGTAACCGTCTCCTACTTTCTCCGAGTCAGTTACGCCTATATTATTCCCGTGATTTCAGGGATTCAACACGATCCTATATCCTATAAATACCTAATGACTTCTAACGTTAAAATGTAATGCCTTATTTACTATTTGAGTATTCCATTATTCAATTCAGTGATAAGCACAATATACGTTATCTCATCATCACGACGCAGGGCCTTAGCCAGAGGCCAACCCGGCTAGTCGTGTGTTCGTGGTTTCAGGTCATATTAGCTGGAGATCAACTTAATTGCTGGACTAAGGCTAATCCGGAACGTTTCCTACATCATCAGTTTGGTTCCATTACCGGGAAACGAAGCAAGCTAGACCTTGAAACTGTACTCAAACCACAAGCATGGTATCAGATGGACACACTACAACTTCCTCCAGCGATCCAACACTTGGGAATGTAAGGAGAAATGCTGAAGCAGGTGCTGGAAATCGCACTGTCAATTTGCCTCCTCCCCCACCTGGCAATCCCCATAGGAGGGCCACTCGCTCCAATAGCGTGGCTGATGGTGCGGGTCTGCAAGATGGAAGGAGACAGAAGAGGCCAATGCCCAATCAGGGGGCAAACCAGCAACCTAAGAGAATATAAACGGGTCGAACAGTTGCAGGCGATATTGCAGGTCCCTCAGCTACTCACCCTAGTAGGAAAGATCTTTTGCTGGAACGTGCTAGGATATTGCAGAGTTTGCTCGATGTACAAGACGAGCTGCTTGAGATGCCTGAGTCTCCAAACAAGGATGATAGGAGGTCGCAGATAGTAGCTCCATCAATTACCTCTCACAAGCAGGCCAACGGAGGTCCTAGACCGTCTAGCGAGCAAAGAAGGAATGGAATACCTTCTCCCTCCCACATTTCCATTGACCTGACTGGCGACCTAAGGGATAGGCTCAACCCGCAAAGGGAAGAAGAGGCCGACTCAGTAAGGAGGAGGCAAAACGAAGCTGACAGAGCTCGACATAGGTCTCCACGAAGGGGAAAAAGGTCATTGTCCCGCCAAGAAAGGAGAGAGGTAACTCCCCCTAAAAGAGAGCGGGAGAGAACCATCTCTAGGAGGGAGCCAACCTGTTGGTCCCAAAGGTGGCAACAAGGGTGAAAAACAGCTAGAGAGGGGGGTGAATAGCTGTTTCAAAATTTTCGCCTTCTTTTTAAAATTAAACCTCTTGGCTTACAAAACCACTTGCAGTGTTAGAAACTGCAAGTAGAGTTGTAAAATGCACATCGGGATATTTAAGTATACAAAGCGGTTTGAGGTACGATTTTGATAAGCGATTTTATGAGCGGTTATAAAAACTGAAAGTGAGGTTTGACAAAGTTAACTCCAAAAACAATTCACAATTAAGGATAACTGTAAATAAGATCAAACAGAGATAAAGATAGATGATTAATAAGCACAGTAAATAATAAATGCAGAAATATAAGAACACAATATTTGGAGTGGTTCAATCGATAAACGATCTACGTCTACTACCAAGATGGTTAATCTTGGATTTTCTAAGAGTTATTTTATATTGAGTATGAGAGATTACAAAGTACAAAGTACGATACTCAGATTTAAAATCTATTCTATGAAGATCAAATCCTAGACTACAATCGATGTATCTCAAATGAATAATCTATGTGATTAAACAAGTGAGGTGTGTGTGTGTATACAAGATCAAGGCTCTTTAGATCTATGAGATGTAGAGAACAATTATTCTTGATGTGTTTAAGGCTTGATTTCTGGGCTGGGATATTTTTCTTGAAGTAGGAAGATGAAGATTCAAAGAACTGGAAATTTTCTGGGTAGAGCTTCAACTTCGTATGAACACACAACACTTTCAATTTTTCAAGCAATCTTCAAGTGATGAAGATTAGGGGTATTTATACCCAAGCACCAAGAAACTAGCCGTTGGACACAACTGTAGCAAGTACTGTACTGGTATTTTCTGATTGGTCCACTAATTCACCTTTTGTCCCTTGTTCATAACTTGCAGTTAAAGCTGATCAGACTTCAGCTGCAGTTAAGGAGAGTAGGACACCTGTCACCTTTTCAAGATCCTTGCAGATCTTCTCTGACATAGAATCACGTGACAAGATTTGGTGTTTAACTTTTGTCATTGCTGACGTGGATTCCAACAGTCATAAAGTGGTTCACTTCAAGTCTTCAATCATTGGAACGGTCTGGTGTGAAGCGGTTGTGACAAGAGCGGTTACACCAGAGGAGGTTTCATCAGTGCGGTTAAGAAATTGGAACTGCATCATAAATGCGGTTCACTTCAAGGCGGTTGCATTGAGTTAGTCAAGGAGCGGTTTCAGACAAAGGAATTCATCACAGCAATTGCATAAAGCGGTTTGTAAGTGAGGTTTTGATGGTGCGGTCTGAAACTACTTTGAACTGCAACCTCATATCCAATGAGTCTTGTGCCAGTCTTCAAGCCTAATTTATCCTATTCTATAAAATGGACTTAGCTAAAAAATTGAAGTCTAAACTTCATTACATATGGGCCTAAAGTCCTTAAAATAGAGATGAGGTTATGATATCAATCAAATCTAATCTAAATCTAGTTAAAGTAATGCATACCCAACAATCTCCCCCTATTTGATTGATGCCATTACCTACTATAACAAAAGAAAACATTGTACTTGGTAAAAACATGTCCATAGGAATAAACATGGTAAGTCATGTCCCAAGTCAATGCACACACTAGCTTAAGTCATAGATTTCTATACTATTGAAAGGTTGAAAAACTTACAACTTGAAAGTATAGAAATGCATTCAGTGCACTTAAGAAAATATGAGTTCAAGTTTAAAGTGAGGTTTAAACTGAATGTTTAAACTTCATTTCAAAATATGATTTTAAGTTAGAAAATATATGAATGTGGTTTAAAACCATAGTGGTTTCATTGTTCTACAAACAAGCAGTTTGATATGAACAAGGTTTTGGAACCAGTGATGCATTTTTCATTACTACCTTTGAAGTTACATTTTACAAGGGTAGGAAAGCAAAATGCATGGTTACAAAAACAAAAGAAGTTGGACAAAAAGAAATACAAAGAGTGCGGTCCAACAATCAAAAATAAGTGTTCAGCAAAAAAACATTACAAAGCGGTTCAATGACAACGCGGTTGTTGAGGAGGTTGATGACGTGGTTGAGTAACTTCTTGCTCAGGAACTGGTTGTCCAGAAGGTTTGAATGCTGAACTCTCTCCACGAAGGGTTCTTCTCAACGTTCTGACCTCTTCAGTTGACCTTCCAAGAGTTGTCTCCACTGCTCTTAATGCGGTCACAAATTGTGCAGTGGTTGAATTATTTGCATCAACTGCTCTGGTGTTAGCAATCAAATTCTCCTTAATCTCATCTGCTTGCAGTTCGAAGGAGGAGTTGAGAATGTTGTAGAAGGTATGAATCTCCCCCTGAATAGCAGCGGTCTGAGTTGAGATGGCTTCTTTGATAGGCTCAACATCAACTGTTACCTTCAAGGAGGATTGGAGCTCACTGATCTTGGCGGTCAACTTTGAATTAAATCCTTCTTTTAGGTTCTCAAACCTATCACTGACCTCTTCATCAAAAACTTTTATTTGAGCCTTGAGACTATCTCCCACAATGTTTATATTAACATTTAGGCTATTTTTGAGGGAGTCCAGCTCAGTAAGAATGTTGGCTTCCAAGGCATCAAGGGCGGTTTGGCTTGAGGATGGTTGGTTTGAAGCTGGGTGTTGCGGTCTGGCATTTAAGGCTTCAATCAGCTTAGTCTTCATCTTCTCCAAGTCTTGCTCAATAGTGTCAAAAATTAAGTCTCCAGCAATTGCAATCATATTTTTGACTTCTTCACTAGAGACAGAAGCACCAATGTACTCAATTACATTATCAGCCAACTGTTGTTTGAAATTGAACAAGTTGGATTCAACAGTGGCTTTTACAATGTTTGCGGTTTGGTTACCCGCGGTTGATTGTCTTCTCTCCTCCTTAATGGAATTCATCAATTGAGATTTCATAATAGCCAATTCCTGGGTTTGAGAGTCAACTCTAGCTTGAAGAGTGCGGTTTGATTCTTCCAAGTGGCGGTTGGATTCAGTGACCTTGACCATGTGGCCTTGATTGACCAGCAGCTGGATTTGGATGAGTTGAAGGGTAAGAATTTGGCAGTAGTCAGATGGAGGGGTGGCTGAGGTGGAAGGAATATGAGTAAAGGATGGAGGCGGTTGGGAATATGTGGAAGGAGCAGTTTGGACAATGGGTGGAGTTTGGGTGGGTAGAGTAGTTTGGGGTAGTTGGGAATGAAGGGTTTGAAATATTTGGGCGGTTGGTAGTGTATGTGTTTGGTTAGACGGAGATGGAATGGGAAGGGTTTGGGGTACGGTAGCAAGGGCTGTTGGAATGGGAGTGGTTGGGATGGGGGCAGTTGAAATAGGGGTGGTTAGAGGAGGAGGAATTGTAGAAGTTGGAAGATATGAAGTGTTGGGATTTGAATTTGAGGAGGAGCTGGTTTGAGAGGTGTGGACTTCAATAGAAGGGGTTTTCTGTTGTTGGGGTGAAGTAGGAGGGGTAGGAGTTTTATGTGGAGGTGTTTGGGCACGGTTTGAGGCAGGAGGGGTTTGTTCACGAATAGGAGAAGGAGAGGGAGTAGGAGCTCTGTTGCAGTTGGAAATGGTTTGAGCTGGATTGCGGTTTGAAAGAGGAGGGGATTGGGAGCGGTTGGAATGTAGAGGTGAAGGAGTTGGGGTTCTATTTTGGGACATAGAGATGGCTAGGCTCACTGATGGTTTGGAGGTCCATTCAGAAAAAGTTGGGCCTAAGTTTGAGTCATTTATAGAGGGGGTATGGGAATTAGAATTTGAAGGTGAAGGAGAAGGAGATGGGGATGGAGAAGGAGTTGGAGAAGGAGGTTGTTGGGCCACACGTTGTAGAAAATGCTTGGACCCTTTGGTTGGGGTTTTCTTTTTGGCTATTTGTTTGAACCTTATTTTGTTTGGATTCTCCCCCTGAGCGGTTGCAGCTCAATGCGGTTGAGTGGGGGAATGTAGTTTGGGTGAGGGAGATTTGGCTGGTGAGGAGTAATGAGGTTGGATAGGGGATTGAGTAGGTGAAAGCGGTTGGTTTTGATTGAGTGATTGAGGTGGTGTTTGGATAAGTGTTTGAGTTGGAGGCGGTTGAGGTGTAGGCTGCGATTGAGGTTAGGGTTGCGGTTGAGAGTAGGTGCTTTTATCTTTCCTTTTGCAGCCATTCTCTCAGCTGCTTTCTTCTCAATCCTGGCTATCTCAGCCTTATAATAGGCAGCCAAATCCTCTTCTGATAAATGAGCAGTTGACTCCTTAGCCTTCTTGGATCTTGCAATCAAAGGAGCAATGGTAGGATCTTCTTCTTCTTCATCATCAGGTTCATCAACCAGTTTCATCTTTTCCTTGCCCTTCTTGCTTGGACCAGCACCAGCATCAGCAGTACGCGGTTTGGCTGGTGCGGTTCTAGCCTTCTTTGCAGGCGGTTCAGCAGCATGATTTCTCTTCCTTGAGGCCTTCCTGATTGATTTGCCTATGCCTTGGACTGCGGTTTCAGGAGTCATTTTAACAAACAACTCCTTAGGATGATAGGTGTCAGCTTCATATAAGGATTTATATTCATCATTGCCAAAAGAGTGTCTGAAGTTGTGGCACACCCTTAGACCTAGGGACTCTTCAGTACCCCAATGCACAGATAGTTCTGGGGTGGAGATCCTCAAGTCCTCCAGATGTTGGTAGTTGGCAAAGATGGCAGTTAAAAGTATGCAAAAAGGTCTCCATCTAGTATCTTCATGCTTGGTTTTAGACTGATAAGTATCAATGCTATTGGCAAGCTCTCTCAGAAGAATCCTTGGCTAATGGAGTTTGATTCCATTATAGATGGCACTGCAGTACATCCACTGCTGAGAGGTGAAGTTGTTGTGGTTTCCTGTCTTCCCACAAACAGACTTCCCAACAAGATAGCATAAGTGGCTCATTAGCTCACCAAAAGTCTTCCTTGGCACCTTCTTGTAATACCCAGTCAAGGAGGAGAGATCACCAGTTGTTGTGGAAGCAGTTGCATCCATAACCTCTTGATTAACAGATAGAGGAGCGCCAGGAACATCGAACTCGAAGGTGCTTCAGATGTCCAGATAATCTATTGAGACAGAAAATCCTTCAATAGTGCCAGTTAGGCAGTTGATCTTCTTTCCATCTTCAAGCACTCTTTGACCAGGCTTTGCAGTTGCATAGAACTGGTCCACGAACATAAAAATAGTATAAGATTGCTTCTTGGTGAAGAGGGGAAGAATTCCTGAAGCATCCAGCCTTCTGATCAGTTCTCTGCCAAGTGTATCTGTCTTCAATTCAGGTTCATTTATCTCCCAACCTGGTAGGAAGAATTTTGATTCCTACACAAGATAATATTAAAGTTAGATCCATTTTAGAGATTCACAGTTTACAAGCGATTTGAGCACTCATGTGGTCAGCAATAGTGCGGTTTGATAAGTGAAAAATTTCAAACCCCAAGGAAACTGTGAATACAAGGTTCGGAAATAAATAAGAAAATACAAAATTATGATTACTAGTACGTGGCATTGTAATCCAAAGTTATCCCACACTTCCAAGAAGTGCCTGTCGGGGAAGATCTTGGTTTCCAGCCTATATACTGAGTAAAACTTAAGTAAATTCAAACTGAAGTTTAAAGCAGCATGCGGTTCAAAAAATACGTGGTTATCAACATGCGGTTTTACCATTATATGAATCTGCAGTTTGAAATAGAAAAGCTAAGCGGTTGATAGCTTGCGGTTTCAAACCTATGATACATGCGGTTGCAAACATTCATGCGGTTGAAAAAGAGTGCGGTTCAAATGCAAAGATAAAATTCAAAGATTTTCCAAAAAAAATTCTAAGTATGAAAAACATGTTTGAAAATCATGGAAACCCAAAACATAAGAATTTTTTGAAAAGGCATATGAACAGTCACATGAATGCATGAAGAACACATAGAACATGAAGAACAGAGATTTATCAAAAGTGAACTAAAATTAGCAAATAATATATCAAAATGATCACATTGGGAAAGGGAATAAGAATATAACAATAAAAATTCAACCTTTGTCCAGAATCATCAAGAAATATCAAAAACACGAAAGTGGATTTTCAAAAAAGAAAAACCTAAAAAATCCTAAATCAGTACCCAAAACATGTATTGATCATGAAATAAAGTACATAATCAGAATCTAGGCATGAATCCGAACAAAACCCAACAATTATCACACAAAATGATGAACAATCGAAGCTATACTAAGTAAAAATAAGTTCAAAAGCTTCGAAGGTCATGGATGGTTATCAATGGAAGATTCAACAAGTTATGATTTACAGAGAGTAAAGAGATGAAGTACAGAAATCATACCATATCAGTGAAGGGCTTCTTGGGTGCCATTGAAAGTTTTGAAGATTTTTAAGGTTTATGAAGAAGGTTTTGAGAGAGAGAAAGAGTTTGGTAGAATGAAAGTACGATTTGGCAGGGATGACAGTTGAAAAAGTTTGAAATTAGGCAAGTCATCTGTTGGGTATGCATATTTTTAACCCTCCTATTTTAGATTAGATTTGATTGATACCATAACCTCCTGTCTATTTTAAGGACTTTAGGACCCTATGTAATGAAGCTTAGACTTCAATTTTTTAGCTAAGTCCATTTTCTAGAATAGGTTAAATTTAGGCTTGAAGACTGGCACATGACTCATTGGATTTGAGGTTGCAGTTCAGAAGTTTCAAACCGCTCTACAGCAACCGCATGTGCTGAACCGCCTTGTGGAATTCCTTGTTTGAAACCTCCTTTGAATAACTGCAGTGCAACTACATGTGAACCGCACCTGTACAGTTCAACATCTTGACCGCACCTTGTAAACCTCCTCTGGTGTTACCAACGGCTCTTATCAAAACCGCATGTACACCAGGACCGCTCCAATGATTGAAGACTTGAAGTGAATCACTTTTTACCGTTGGAATCCACGTCAGCAATATCAAAATTCAACCACTAAATCTTGTCACGTGATTCAATGTCAGAGAAGATATGCAAGGATCTTGAAAAGGTGACAGGTGTCCTAACCACATTACTTGCAGCTGGAGCCTGATCAGCTTTATCTGCAGCTGCTGTACCAAAGGACAAAATTGGATATTGTGGACCAATGGAAAAGCATCAAGTACGGTCCTTACAACAGCTGTGTCCAACGGCAATATCTTGGATGCTTGGGTTTAAATACCTCCAATCTTCACCATTTGAAAATTGCTTGAGAAATTTGAAAGTGCTGTGTTCATAGAAGCTGAAGCTCTGCCCAGAAATTATTCAACCCTTTGAATCTTCATCTTCATACTTCAAGAAATATTCTCCAGCCCAGAAATCAAGCCATAACACCATCAAGAATCATTGTGCTCTACATCTCAAAGATTTAAAGAGCCTTGATCTTGTTCTCACACACACACCTCACTTGTTTAATCACATAGATTATTCATTTGAGATACACTGGTTATAGTCTAGGATTTGATCTTCATAGAATAGATTTTAGATTTGAGTATCGATCTTTGTAACTTGTAATCTCTCATACTCAATAGTAAAATCACTCTTGAAAATCCAAGACTAACCATCTTGGTAGTGGACGTAGATCGTTTATCGATTGAACCACTCCAAATATTGTGTTCTTACTTTTCTGCATTTATTTTCTTGTGATTACTAACTATTAATCTCTATCTCTGTTTGATCTTATTTGTAGTTATCTATTATTAAGAATTGTGTTTGGAGTTAACATTGTCAAAACCACACGTGTTTGTAAACTGCACTTACCAAAACCGCATCATCAAAACCGCTTTGTATCTCTATTATTCCGCTGTGCATTTTACATCTCTACTTACAGTCTATTATCAACTGCAAGCGGTTTTGTAAGCTTAGAGGTTTAGTTTTAAAAGAGGGCAAAAAATTTATAACAGCTATTCACCCCCCCTCTAGCTGTATTTTCACCCTTGTTGCCACCTTTGGGACCAACAAGTGGTATCAGAGCTAACACATTTTAAAACCACGGTTTTTCAAGCTTAACAGCTTGTGTGCCGATTCAATTTGGTAAACTCAAAAACGATGACATCTGTTAACTATTCACACATTCCAATATTGGACGAAGACCACTTTGACATCTGGAAGTGTCGAATGCTTATTCATTTGGAAACAATTGATGAGATGCTGGTGGAGTGCGTAATCAATGGCCCGTTTGTTCCCATGAAGGCCAACACTGATGCAACCACCAATACAAAAACTCCAGAAGTCAAAAAGCCAAAAGACGAGTGGTCGGATGAAGAGAAGAGATTAGCTTCCTTGGACAGCAAGGCTAGGCACATCATTTCTGGAACCCTCCCCGTATCAACTCTTCAAAAAGTGATGTATCTCAAAACCGCAAAGCAGATGTGGGATGCCATAGAGAGCTACCTCGAAAGTGATGACGAATGCAAGGAAAACAAACTATATGCTGTTGAAAGATCCTACAACAACTTCAACAGAAAATCCATCGAAACCTTGCGTCAGACCTACGACCGCTATGTTGAGGTAGTTAATGCTTGTAGATCTCTTGGTAAAACTTTAACCGATAAGGAAATCAATATGAATTTCCTAGCTGCTTTAGGTTCTAGATGGGTTAATAAGGCTACCTCTCTAGAAGACTCCAAAAGTTTGAATACTTGGTCGTTAAGTAACTTGTATGCAAATCTTAAAGTCTATGAGCTTAAATTAAATCATATTGAAGAGATTGAAGGGAAAACCAAATCGCTTTCCATGTCCATCGTGGAACATGAGGAGAAACCATTTACATCCAATCAAACTGCAGATCCTTCCATATCAACCTCATCACTCATCGAGATGGATGATGATGATTTTGCCATGTTTGTGAAAAGATTTCAAAAATTTAGAAAATCCTCAAAACCTTTCACAAAATCATTTTCAAAAGGCAAACCTCCTGCAACATTTTCTAAGGCTGCAGATACAAAGAAAAAGAGTGATCTAGTTTGCTACAACTGTAGAAAACCTGGTCACTTTGCATCTGAGTGTCCACAGCCTAAATACGAATACATGAAAAAGAAAACCTCTCCTGCGAAATTTTCTCGTCGCAAGGGAATGGTTGCTGAGGAGGAAGAGAATTCCAAGGAATTAACAACTTGGATTGAAACAGACTCTGATGATGGAAGTGATGAAGAAACCGAAGAGGTTAATCTCTGCTTAATTGCAGATTCTTTCGATGAGTCAGATACCGAGTCAATCGAGTTGCAAGATATGGAGGAAGAAGAGGTTTCAACAAAAATTCCAAATTTTAAGTTGGATGATAATGTCAAACTTACTCCTAGCATTAAGATAGGAAATTGTTCGTATTCACGTCCCATTTTTCCTCCCTCAAATGCTCCACCTTCAAAAGTAATTCCAAAGAAGAAAATTTTGAAAAAGGTGGTGGAAGAGGTTTCTCCCGTGGAACATGAAAGGATGTTCAAGGAAGCAGAAATGATGATCCACAAATTCTCTAATGTTAAGAAAGCCTTAAGCTTAGCTCATGATGAACTTTCTCAGTACAAGACGGAGAAAACTGTGATGAGGTCTGAAATTTCAAATCTTAAGGACCAAATCAAAAGTATGACTCCTCTTGCTGACCAAAACTGCATCCTTGAAACTAAGGTTGCTGCACTTCATCTCCGAAATGCTGACCTAGTTGCCCAGAAACTCGATCTCCAAAGGATCATTGATGGGTGGACAAAGTCAAAAGTCACCATGGATCAAATTATAGATTCCCAAGTACCCAGTGGAACTAAAGATGGTCTGGTATTTGGATCTGGTGAAGAGGAGAAGTGTTCATCCTGCTATGAAAAGGATGAGGAAATTTTGAAACTAACAAAAGAAATTTGTAAAGGGAAGCATGCTATCTCTAAGGGTAAAGGACAACAAATTAATTATGTCTACCCAAAGAAACAATATGGAAAGAACTCTCAGACGAAATCAAAGGATTCTGAGGGTGTAGCTTCAGAGGAAATGGCTTATGGAGTTGGCCGTATCCCTGCTCCAACCGCTTCTGGTGGAACAGGTGGTGCTGACAACTGCAAGGCTGACCACCCTTCTTCTTCGACCGTTCCTCCTGTCTTCAAAAGCAAGAAGAGCGTTCCTAGAAAATACGTGATCAAACCAAAGCCAGTTCCCTTTGTCAAAGCTGCAACCGCTCCTCCCAAACCGCATGCAACTCCTAAGAAAAGTAAGGAGTTTGTAAAACCTCATGATGCTTGTAGTTTTTATAAATGCTCTGTGTGTGATGGTTTAGCTCACATGGCTACAGAATGCCTTTTGCGGTTCACATCCAATGCCAGGAAGAGTAAACCTCCTTCTGTCAAACAGGTGTGGGTCGTGAAGGGTTGCTAACTTCAGGACCCAAGGAATAAAGGGGGACCTCGTTCTTAATGTTTACATTTCAGGTCCTCTACTTAATGGCTGGTCACTCCATAATGAATGGTATCTTGACAGTGGCTGCTCAAGACATATGACTGGAGATAGATCATTACTCGAAGATGTCATTGAAGCAAGTAGTCCGTCTGTTACCTTTGGTGACAACAACAAAGGCAAGACCATTGGGTATGGTATAATAAGGAGAGAAAACCTAACCATTGAGAAGGTTTCTCTTGTTGAAGGACTCAAGCACAACCTCCTTTCAATTTCTTAATTTTGCGACAAAGGAATGCTTTGCAACTTCACGTCATCAAATTGCTTTATCAAAGATAGCATTTTCGGAGTCACCCTACTAACAGGGATTCGTAAGAGTAATATTTACATTATTGATCTAGATTCTGCATGTAGTATTACTAATCTCTGTTTTGTAGCAAAAATATGAGCGAAAATAGTTGGCTATGGCACAAGAGGTTGAGCCACTTGAACTTTAAGTATCTAGTAAATATTGGTAGGGAAAACCTCGTTCGTGATTTACCCAAAGTGGCTGACCACCATCCTGAGAAATGCAGTGCATGTCAACTTGGTAAGCAATCCGCGTCGTCTTTCACCAGCAAGACCGCTCCATCAACTTCAAGATGCTTACAACTGCTTCACATAGATTTGTTTGGACCCGTAACCACTGCCAGCATTGGAGGAAGTAGATATACTTTAGTGGTGGTGGATGATTATTCAAGATATACGTGGGTTGAGATGATGATTTCCAAAGATGATTGCTATGATATTCTCACCGCACTTTTTAGACGGCTCCAAACTAAGAAAGAAGACGACATCGTTAGTGTTCGATCAGATAATGGAACAGAATTTAAGAACAACGGTGTTGCTCAGTATTGTGATGACCATGGGATTGATCACAATTTCTCAACTGCTGGTGTTCCACAACAAAATGGGGTTGTGGAAAGGAAGAACAGGACGTTGATCGAGGCTGGAAAGATAATGATATCTGAAGCCAAGATGCCTCAGTATTTCTGGGCTGAAGCAATCAACACTGCATGATTCACTCAGAACCGATCCCTCATCAACAAAACCTATAACAAGACTCCATATGAGCTTTGGAGAGGAAGAACCCCCAACATTGCATTCTTCAAGATCTTCGGCTGCAAATGCTTTATCCTCTACAACGAAAGAGAAAATAGAGGTAAATTCGGAGCCAAGGCCGATGAAGGTATTTTTGTTGGGTATGCTAAACATTCAAAAGCTTTTCGTGTTTTCAATAAAACTAGTTTAAAGATAGTTGAGTCTGTCCATGTTACTTTCGATGAGCATTCTCTCCTTGAGCCACATTTGGCTCCAAATGTTGCTGATGATTTTGCTTAGCATCATGAAACAGGTGAACCCTCTAGAACCGCACCTGAACCTCAACTGTAAAATCCAGCACCCTCAACTGAAATTCCCTCAAACCGCACTTTTGAAACCGCACCTGAAGTTCCTACTCCAGATGCAACTCCAAGGGAAGATGAAGTTGAGAATTCCCACATCCAGCTTATTGAACCTTTTCATCAACTTACCTTCCATGACTTCACTGAAGGATCTAACGATGTTCCAATTGAAGATCTTCAACAAACCTCAGTCCAACCAGACTTAACCCCGGAGGTTCGTGAAGTCAGTAGTCACCCTCTCTCTAATGTGATTGGTGATCTATTTTCCGATGTTCAAACAAGGAGATCAAATTATGATGAGCATACTTCCTTATTATCTCAAGTTGAACCCAAGAAGATTGATGAAGCACTCCAAGATTCCAGTTGGGTCGTTGCTATGCAAGAAGAACTCAACCAGTTTGAAAGATGCAAGGTCTGGACTTTGGTGCCTAGACCTCAGGATCAAGGAGTGATAGAAACTAAGTGGGTGTTTAGGAATAAGATGGACGAGAATGGAAGCATCACTAGGAATAAAGCAAAGTTGATTGCACAAGGATATAGGCAAGAAGAAGGAATCGATTATGATGAAACCTTTGCTCCAGTTGCAACATTGGAAGCTATCAGAATCTTCTTAGCCTACGCCTCTTTCAAGCGTTTCAAGTTATATCAAATGGACGTGAAGAGTGTTTTCCTCAACGGTGAACTGCAAGAGACCGTGTATGTTGCCCAACCGCCTAGATTTGAAGACTTCAAATTTACCAATCATGTCTACAAACTCCAGAAGGCTTTGTATGGACTTAAGCAAGCTCCAAGGGCATGGTATGAGACTCTTTCTAAATTTTTACTAGAAAAATGATTTAAATGCAGTAAAATCGATACAACTCTTTTTATTGCCAAATACAATGATCATACTTTACTTGTTCAAATATATATTGATGATATCATTTTTGGTTCTACTAATGAGTTACTTTGTAAGCATTTTGAGAAGCTAATGAAAAGCAAGTTTGAAATGAGCTTGATGGGAGAATTAACATTCTTCCTCGGGCTTCAAATCAAGCAATGCGAAGAATGTATTTTCCTCAGCCAAGCTAAATACACCAAGGAGTTGATAAAGAAGTTTGGATTAGAAAATGCTAAAGCATATGATACTCCTATGGCCACCGACAATAAGCTAGATAAAAATCTCAAAGGTAAGAAGGTTGATCAAATCCTATATCGAGGTATGATCAGCTCATTACTTTATTTAACTGCTAGTAGGCCCGATATTATGTTTAGTGTCTGTGTATGTGCACGCTATCAAGCAGATCCTAGAGAAGCACATTTGATTGCAGTCAAGTGTATAATCCGCTATTTATCTGGAACCACTAACCTTGGACTTTGGTATTCCAAAGATTCGAACTTCGATCTTGTAGGTTATTCAGATGCAGATTATGCAGCTTGTACTATTGACAGAAAAAGCACTAGTGGGACTTGTCATTTCCTTGGAACTAGACTAGTTGCTTGGGCCAGCAAGAAGCAAGCATCAGTTTCAGTGTCAACCACAGAGGCTGAATATATTGCTGCTGGAAGTTGTTACTGTCAAATCTTTTGGATGAAGCAGCAGTTGGTGGACTATGGAATCCATGAAGGGAATTGCCCCCATCATGTGTGACAACACTTCAACAGTTTCAGTCTCCAACAACCCTGTCATGCATTCCAAGACCAAGCATATAGATATCAAGTATCATTTCCTCAAAGACCATGTGGAGAAGAGGAATATCTGTGATGTACCCGATTTTTTTTGAAAATCAAAACGGAGTCGCCACGCCATTTTTGTTTTAAGGGACAAAACTTTGAAAAAAGCCCGAGATCAGAGATTTAGGTTCGGAGGTCATGTTACGCGTCGGGAAGGACGTTAGTGTGCACCCGGAGCTCCTCGTAAAACGAGTCTTCCAAACATTTGAAATCCTTTTGTGTGTGTGTGTGTGTGTTTTGACCAAAATGAGTTGAAACTGAGAAAAACAAAAATGGGGAACTCTTTATAAGACTTTGAACAATCCCCAAGATTTTTGGTATGATTTTTGGGTTGAGTCTTGGCACTCAAAAGATTTTTGGAAGTTGAAAACCATTTCTGCCAGAATGAAAAAAGCAGTTGACCCTTGACTTTGAAATGGACTTTAGGGCTTGAAAACTCCAGAATCTGGGAAAAGTCCGGGAACGAAAAATGTTCAAAACACCTTAAAAAAGGTTTATGTAAAAGAACTTTTCTTTTTGGAGATGATTTGAGGGGTCAAAACCTTCTGGAAATCTCAGATCTGAAATCTGGATTTCCAGAGACTGATAAACTGACCTTTAAAAGAAAATTTGAAAAAAGGAGTTTCACTCATACAAAAAATAAAGTAAAAATATGTATGGAAATATCTGGATGTTGGCTACAAAAAGTATTTTGTAGTCAACACCAAATTCTAAGTTTATCTATGTCCAAAAAATTAGACTATGGACTGAGGTCTGAGAAAATTGCTACTGGACAGCAACTTCTCAAGAAAGAAAATATGATTTTAAAGGGGGTTTTGCATCCATGCTTGTCCCCATTTCCCTAGGTTTTGATTAGTGATCACTTGACATTTTAGTGGTGAATCAACTATATCAAACCATCCTTGGGGTACATTAGGACTAAGCACTTCATTTGCTTGGGAAGGGGAATTTTATCCTTTGAAAATGAGATTTGATGTATGAAAATGGTTTTTAGGGTTTTGAAAATGAGTTTTCTTTGCAAGAAAGTAAGAGAACTTGAAAATAATTTTGATCTTTGTAGAAGATCATCCATGGAGATGGTCTTCCATGGTGATCTTCTTAGATCTAAAGCAAGAAGATGAAAGAACTACATTTTGTAGCTTGAAAATGCATGCATGGATGAATTTTAGGGTAAGGATAGGGAGGTTATACCTATCTTCCTTGTGTTTTGTGTTTGAAGGCTTGAATGTGAGAGTGTTTAAGGCTTGAATATGAGAGTGTTTGAGGGTGTTTAGGGTTGATGATTTGAGTTGGTTAAAGAGAAAACAAGTAGATAACAATGAAGTCCTCTATGTTTTCTCTCTAATCCTCCTCCTATAGGGTGATTTGAGCTTGGATTGGTGTATGTATGAGAGTATGTATGAGAGTGATTTGAAGTGTTTGTGAGTGAGTGAGATTTGGGAAAGATTGGAGAGAAAATGGTGGCAATCTAAGAATTCCCACTGTTTTCTCTCTATATTTCGCCGAGTTTCGTTCTTTGTGATCAAATTGTGTTGTGTAAACCGAGAGAGGAGGGTTCAATTTATAGCCCTCGAAATTGACAAACATGTCCGCGCGGATATGATTGACGGCGTGCAATCGCTTCATTAATTACGCCTTCAAAGCTTTGGACATGAAGAATAAAATTCAAAAATCCAGCAGTTTATGTTTTTCAACTTGCCCAATTCGGATTTTTCTTATTTCTTTTGCTTTTTGAGATTCTTTTCTTGGTTTAACTTTAAATGGCAATGCCCATTTTACCCTTACTTTGTTAGAAAAGTTAGGAATGTTAGGAATGTTAGTAATGTTATAACTTTCGTTAATTTTCTAACGAAAATGCTAACAAGCTCAAATTGGAGCACTTACAATATCCATTTAGAGTACGTGGGGACAGACAACCAGATTGCTGATATCCTCACCAAGGCCCTTGACTCCAAGAGGTTTTCATTCCTTAGAGGAGAAATGGGTATGCTTGAACTTAAATGATTCCATTCTTTTTGTTAGCTAACTTGTGTGTTGAGTATAGGTTGTATTGCCTGTTGAGGATTCAAACCTCACCCTGTTGAAACCGCGTGTATCAAACCGCAAGTAGTCAACCGCCTTTGCAGCCAACCGCATACTTCCAACCGCTTGCTGCAGCTTGACCGCTTGGATCTCAACCGCGTTTCAACTTAGAGTATATTCTATCTATTTATTACCTATATTTATTTATTTATCAAAAAAAAAAACCTGTTCAAATTCCTTTTATTTATTTTTCAGTCCTCATTCTTTCTTAAAGGGTATTTTTGCAAATGTTTTCCCTCAAAATTTTTAAATTTGAAAGCATTTATTGCAAAGGGAACATTGGCATTAAATGGGTTTCATGTTAGCCGTCATTGGGTGATGTGTTGAAGCTGAAAGGGTGTAACCTTTGTAATGATTCACCCTGTGGGAAATTGAAACTGTCCCTTCAGCTGCCTAACCCTTAATCTTGCCTATAAATAGAAGCCATTCCCCATCTTTTCAACCTTTTCCAACTGTTCTCTCTGGCATCCGTACCTTAAGTGTCAGTTTCTACCAAACTCCTTCTTCTCTCTCTTCAAAACTTTGTTAAAAACCTTAAATTTTCAAATCTTCAATGGCCCCTAAGAAGCCTTTCTTTGACATGGTATGGTTTCTAACCCTTATCTCTTTAATTTTCTGCAAATCATACGTGCTAGAACTGCCATTGTTGAATCTTGAAGGTTTCGAACACCTTAAATTGATTTTTGCTCACTGGTACTTCATTTCTTGATTATTTTGAATGAAATTTGTTGGGTTTTGATCGGATTATGCTTGTGATTCTGTTTATGAACTTTATTTCATGATCAACACTTGATTTGGGCACTGATTTTGGATTTTTAGGTCTTTAACTTTCGAAAACCCATTTCTGAGCTTTTGCTTTTTCTTGATGATTCTGAGCAAAGTATGAATTTTTACTGTTATATTATTAATCTACTGCTCAATGTGATCGTTTTGACATATTATTTGTTGATTTTGGTTAACATTTGATGAATCTCTATTCTTGGTGTTCTTCGTGTTCTTCATGCATTCATGTGACTGTTCATCTTCATTCTCTGAAATTTCTCATGTTTTGGATTGACTTGATTTTCAATCTTGTTTTTCATTCTTAGAATTTTTTTGGAAATTATGGATTTTGATTTGCATGTTTGAACCGCTTCACTTTCAACCGCATGCTAGAATTTACTTAAAGTTTTACTAAGTATATAGGCTGGAAACCATAACCTTCCCCTCCAAAACACTGCTTGCATGTGTGGGATAACTTTGAATTACAATGCCACGTACTAAGTAATTATCCTTTTGTATTTTCTCAATTATTTACCTTCCTTGTATTCACAGTTTCCTTGAGGTTTGAAAATTTTCACTTTCAAAACCGCACAATTGTCAACCGCATATGTGCCCAAACCGCTTGTAAACTGTGAATCTAATAAAAGATCTAACTTGAGTGTTTCCCTTTGTAGGATTCTCAATACTTTCTTCCAGGTTGGGAAATTAATGAACCTGAGCTGAAGACAGATGCTCATGGGAGAGAGATGATCAGAAAGATGGATGCTTCTGGAATTCTTCCACTCTTCAACAAGAGGCAGTCCTACACCATTCCACTCTTTGTTGATCAGTTTTATGCAACCGCTCAGCGTGGAGAAAGAGAGCTGTCTGATGGCAAGAAGATCAACTGCTTGGTTGGAGTAGTTGAAGGCTTTGAAGTATCCATTGATTACCTGGACATCAGAAGCACCTTTGAATTCAATGTACCTGGTGCCCCTATTGAAGCATCTCAAGAGATTATGGATGCCACATGCTCTACCCTTCTTGGAGATCTTACTTCATTATCTGGGTATTACAAGAAGAAGCCCAGGAGATCTTTTGGAGAAATGATGAGCCATCTCTGCTATCTCGTGGGAAAATCTGTGTGTGGGAAAACTGGAAACCACAACAATTTCACCTCCCAGCAGTGGATGTATTGCTGTGCAATCTACAATGGAATCAAGCTCCATTGGCCAAGGATTCTGATGAGAGAACTTGTCAACAGCATAGATACTTATCAAGCAAGGATCAAGGATGAGCATATCAGGTGGAGACCTTTTTGCAGAATGCTAACCGCCATCTTCACAAATTACCAGCACTTGGAGGATCTGAGAACCACTACTCCAGAAATATCAGTGCATTGGGGAAACGAGGAATCCCTTGGACTTAAAGCTTGCCACAACTTCAAATTCTCGTTTGGCAATGTTGATTACAAGGCCCTTTATGATGCTGACTGATGGATGTGGTTTTACCCATCCAAAAAATATATTTTCTAGCTTATTTGATGCTCGAAACCTTGAGAATTTAATGTATTTTGTTAGTGTTTTGATAGTTCAGGGACTGAAGTGCAACAATGCTGAAAACGGAGGATTTGTACCCACTTTGGAAGTTCAAGGGCCAAGTTGTAATTTATTGGAAATTCAGGGACCAAACTGAAAATACGGAAATTTGGGGAGGAATTTGATTTATAAAAATTCATGGGCAAAAGTGAAAAATAAAATCTCAAAGAGCGAGGTGCAAAATAATTTTTATAGTGACCAAAGTGTAACGACAAAAATTGCGAGACGGAACGAATAACAAAAGGGTCCAAACCTAGGCCAAGGGTGGCCGGCCAACATGGTTTGGCCGAGGTGTTGCCGGCCAAGTTTAAGGGCCAAGCTGTGCAATGCAAGGCAGTTGGCAAAGGAGACATTGTAATTAATCAGAATGAGTTGGGCCAATAGGTACGACTCGTGTTCACGAGTGGGAATTGGGCCTGGCGAACTGTTAACGGAATTGGGCTTCGTTTGGGCCTTGTTTAATGGCCATCCAACGTTGTTGCAGCCTAGGGTATTTTTATATAATTCAGTTCTTGGTTTTAGGAGGATTTAAGCCGTGGTACTAATCCAAGGGGTACGAGTTACTGTTTCGAGGCAAAATCAAGAAAGAACAATTTCATTGTTTTATTGTGATGAGGATTTTTCCAGGTTATAAGTATTATTTTATTTCGATTTTTATTATGAGTAGCTAATTCCTCTTTCATGGATTGGATGTAGTAAGTGTGGAACTTCTATGTTAATTTAAGTTTTAATTCTTCCAAACTTTCTCGTTCATATTTGATGAAATATATATCATTCGATTTATTTGGTTTAGATTGTTGCACTAGCGTGGACAATTTATTTAAAGCTCACTATTTCATTAATTAGGTTTGATTGTTGACCTAGCGGAATTCAAGAAAACCTAGATTCGTTTATTTCTCAATTGCTTAATGAATTTCTGGAGTATTGTTTTGACCTAGCGGAATTTACAATACGATAGAAGTATTAGGGTTTCAATCCGCACACCAAACGTCCCAACCCTTAATCAAGTGAAAGAATCTTTGAACGAGAGTGTTATTTTTGTTATCGAAACCTTAGCATAGAAGGGAAGCAATTATGAAATTCAATCTGTGAATTCATTTAATCTGGTTAATTCTTTATTTCTTTTGCACTTGTTTTCTTCAATTCATTAGTTTAATTTCTTGCTTTAGTAAGTTAGTTAATAAACCAAATCAAAAACCCCCCTTTTTTGTTATTTTCTGCACCACTTGAATTAACTTGTTAAACACTCAAGTCTCTGTGGATTCGACCCTTGCTTGTGCATACTACTACAACGGTAGCTAGTACACTTGCTAGGTATTTTATTACAAGTGAATTTTTATCCATCAAGTTTTTGGCACCGTTGTCGGGGACTTGTTGTGATTTTTAACAAGTTTATTTAATCGGTGCATGTTTGGTCACCGGTCATTGGATCCTAAGTTGGTTCCTTTGAACGACGATATAGACAAAGTTGAGAGAGGCATTCCCTCTACTCAAGTGTGTGAAACTGATTCTGAAACTTCTGTCACCGAGACAGAGGTAACTTTACTGTGGACACCAGGGGGCCAGAACTTTGACAGACAAGATACTCACCCTGGGTTACTATTGGCCACACTTAAGGGAAGATGCCCATGAATTCATGAGGAAATGTGACAAGTGTCAGAGGTATGCCGACCTACCTAAGCTCCCAACTACCGAGCAAACACCTGTGGTCGCTGCTTGGCCGTTCAACATGTGGGGGATAGATTTGATCGGACCCCTTCCCACCCACCCGTGGAAATTGCAAGTATGTGATCGTATCCATTGACTACTTCACAAAGTGGATCGAAGCAAAGCCCTTAGCCAACATTATAGAGGAAAACGTCATCAACTTTATCCGTGACTATATTTGGTGTCATTTTGGGGTGCTACATTCAATCATATCAGACAACGGGCTACAATTTTCCACAGCATTTGAAACAGAGATGAACAAATTGGGGGTCAAGCATTGGAAGTATTCGGTCGCATATCCCCAAGGTAACGGATGGCAGAAGCAGCAAACAAGCTCATATTATCAACACTAAGTAAGGGCCTCATTGGTCGAGCTGGTAGATGATTGGATGAACTACCCCTCGCTCTATGGGCAGTCCACACAACCACCCGGGGTCCTACAGGGGAAACCCCATTCGCCCTTACTTTTGGGTCAGAGGCCATGACACCTGCCGAGTTACGAGTTCCCACAGCTAGAGTTGCTTTGTTTGATCAAGATCAGAATAATTCCAACAGGCTGCTCGACTTGGACTTGTTAGAAGAGAAATGGATGACTGCTCAACTCAGAATGGTAAACTAGAAACAAAAAACCAAGGGTTATCACGACAAAAAGGTCAAGAAGAGGTCGTTCAAAGTGGTGGAATTATGTGTTAATGAAGATCGAGGTAATAGGAAGAAAATTTGAACAAAACAAGTTATCTCCTAACTGGGAAGGACCCTATATCGTAACTCGAATTGTTAAGGAAGGGACCTACATGATCGACCATCCAGGTGGTGACGAGCTAAAACATCCTTGGCAAGCTAGTCATCTAGCTAGATATTATTTCTAATTCAACATTCTATGTAACGATCTACTTCATCAATAAAACGGAAGTTGTATTCACAAACTGTGTCACATTTGCATCCTATTCAACTCAGGTCTGACCCTTGGTCAACTCGAATTATTAAATAGACTTGACTAAAGTCTTAGGTCAACCTCGTTCTTAAACAGGTTCGACCAAAAACTTGTGTCAGTCTCGTTCCTTAAACAGACTCGACTAAAGTCTTAGGTCAACCTCGTTCTTAAACAGGTTCAACCAAACACTTATGTCAGTCTCGTTCCTTAAACAGACTTGACTAAAGTCTTAGGTCAACCTCGTTCTTAAACAGGTTCGACCAAAAACTTGTGTCAGTCTCGTTCCTTAAACGGACTCGATTAAAGTCTTAGGTCAACCTTGTTCTTAAACAAGTTCGACCAAAAACTTATGTCAGTCTCGTTCCTTAAACAGACTCGACTAAAGTCTTAGGTCAACCTCGTTCTTAAACAGGTTCGACCAAAAACTTATGTCAGTCTCGTTCCTTAAACCAATCTTTTATTTAATCTAGTTCGACAAACAAACAGAAGCATGGATCAAAACAGAATGATTCAAACAGTCAACTAGTACTAAATTAAAACTCCCCCAAAAGCGGGCCAGGACTTGTGCAGATAGAAAGTACGAGTTAGAATGCCTCCCAAACTGGGCCAAGGCATTGCTTACAAAAAATAAAAAAATGTTTGGAATTTGTTCATTACATTGACAAACTTAAGTAAGAGATCAACTATCTTGATCGTCAATAGGCTGCTCTTGCTCTTGCTGCTGCTGGTCTTGATGCTCGACCTCCTCAAAAATTTCGTCTTGTGTGACCTCGGCATCTTCATCCATTTCATCAACTTCATCAAGCTCCTTAAGGATAGTGTTGAAGTTCCTTTCTTCAATGGGAGGTGCGACCCAAGGCTTCAGCCCATCCTCTACATCCTGCTGGGCTATGACAGCCAAGTCATTGTCATTATAAGGCACCAATGAATGACCACCATGGGCTTGTTTGTCATACTGCTCTTCAGAAGCCCACTTGGCCAATTGATCAACAGTAAGGTCGACGAAGGGGTCCACTATAGCTCGGCGGGCCATGTGTTAACATCCGACATCATAGAAAGCCTTGGCACTGCTAACTATGATGTCGTAGCATTCATCACTATGCTTGAAGGCTTCCACAGCGGCCTCCCCAACAGCCTTCTTTCTGGCCTTGGCCTCCTCTTCCCACTTAACTCGAGCTACCTTCTGGTCCTCACACTACCAGAAAAAGGTCATTTAGCGACGGAAATTTCCGCCGCTAAAATTAAATTTCCGTCGCTAAAAACAATTACCGGCGGAAAAATTTCGCCGGTGGTCCGCCGCTACCAACCCGTCGCAGTGCTCCAACGGGTCAATTTCCGCCGGTATTTTTTTACTTTACCGACTGAATTTATTTCCGCGGTGAATTAATGGTTACACGGAAAATTTAAAATTCCGCTGCTAAATTAATTTAATTTAATTTAATTAAATTTTCATTTCAATGGCGGAAATTTCCGTCAGTAATAAAATTAATTTAATTAAATTAATTTCACATCGGAAATTTCCGTCCGTAATAAAAATTAAATTAAAATGAATTAATTTCAATGCATTTAAATTACCGTCGCTGAAATTATTTAATTTTAATTTAAATTTTATTACAGCGACGGAAATTTTCGCCGCTGAAATCAAAAATTAAATAAAAATTAAATGATTATAGCGGCGGAAATTCCGTCGCTGAAATAAAAATTAATTAAAATAAATTAATTTCAGAGACGGAAAATTTCGCCGCTGAAATTAATTTATTTTAATTAATTTTTATTTGAGCGACGGAATTTCCGCCGCCATAATCAAAAATTAAATTCGCTGAAATTAATTTCAGCGACAAAATTTCCGTCGCTGATTCTGAAATAAATTAAAAAAAAAAATTAAAATATCAATAAACCAAAATTTTTTGTACCTGATATAACATTTCAATTTATAAAACTAAAACTATAAAAACTAAAAATCAAAAATCAACGTACCAAATAAAATCTAAATATCACCGTACCAAATCGGGAGGGGGGAAAGGGGGGAGAGAGGGGAGGGAGAGGGGGAGGGGGGAGGGGAGAGAGGGCGGAGGGGCTCCGCGGGTACCAAATGTCTCAAATGTTTACAAACGAGTAAAAATAGTACAAACAAGTCTAAAATAGTCCGTAATCAACTCGCTGGCGGCGGGTATTACCCTGGAAGTCCTGGCCAATATGAGCCATCAACGCGCCAATTGTCTTTGAGTCTCCGCATGAGCCTCGCAAGCTTTCCTGCCAGCGTCTCTCCTCCTCCAACGCAGCCTCCAGAGTGTCGACCCTCGGATCATGAAACGTGGGCAGGTCAACATTTCGCCGACGGCTGGTCGACGGGCATTGCCGCCCGTAATCCCCCATCCCTAACACTCGGGCTCCTCTCTTTGGATGTCCCTCAGAGGTGACCTCGTGCCAAACATCAGGAACGAAGGGGACGGGCTCGCCGGGAGGCGTTCCTTCGGGAACAACGGCGGCTTGATATGCAGCCTGTCAAAATAAAACAAACAATTATAATCATATACACAATGTAAGGGGCATAAATAAATTTACATATTCAAAATCAAGTCATTTAATGATAGTTTACTTACAAAGGCATTAGCAGAGCGATCATCAACCCATTGCGGAGGTTGATCGGGCGCTGTAGGATTCCGAAGATGGGTGCTAGCGTAAACATCCACAAAACTGATATTCGTACCATACTCTCTTTCCTATAAATAAAATAAGCGAGATTATTACTTTGAAATTGTATAAATGCAACATTTAAATTGATTTAAAAGCATGCATACACTACATTTACACTAAAACTATGGATTTCATAGCATCAACATGGCTCCCAGCTAACATACGTACATAAACCTATTTAAAAGCATCCATACACTACTACATTTAAATTAACATACATACCATGCGGTCGTGATGCTCGGCGACCGGGATCGTCCCCATGGTATGCATCACCGCCGACCCCGAGGAGCCTGCTCTATTGGCCTTAGCCTGTTCGGATATAGCCTTCGCCGCATCCGACCCCAAATATTCACAAAATTGACGAAACACCTCCTCGGTCATCCAAGTAGGCGTCGAGGGCTGTTGTCCCGCCGCGAGCCGATTAGTATAATGATTTCTCTTCGTGGTACCTATAAAAAATATGAATATCTCGTAAACATATAATGATGACATTATAAAATTAAAAGAGTATAATCATTGTTAATTAAACTAATTAAGGATAGATAAATATGTTACAAATAAAATCCGTAAATAGCTTGTGAGCTCGGCCATCGAAAATATATCTAGCCGTCGCCTCGTTGATGTCTGACGCCCAATAATATTTAGCCTACAACATATAATGATAACATTACAAAACTAAAAGAGTATAATCATTATTAATTATAACATTTTAATAACAAACTAACATTTAAGTTTTAAATAAAAACCATTAACACATTACCTTAAACTCCTCCCACGCATCCTCCTTCTGCCTCGGTGGCAATTTTTTCCGCTTGGGCCAAAACTCTGGTCATTTTCCGAGACCGCCAAGCATTGCCCGATCTTAGTCCCCGTGGTGGGGTATCCACCTACAAACCTCGCCAAGTATATTTATACAATAACATTTTAACTTAAATAATGAATTATATATAAAACAAAAAGGAACCAACTTATATCAAATTAATGAAGAGTTACTTACTGGTCATAATGTGATGATATCCGGACAAATATCCTCCCCTCAGAATCGACAGTAGTCTGAGTACCGGCCCCAGAGGTGGAGCTAGTACTACTGCGTGAAGGGTCGACATCATCGGTACCGGATCGGGACGGTTGCGTCCCCAAGAATCAATGTGTAGATGGGCTTAGTCTTAAGCTTACCCTTACCCTTTCTTTACTAGAACTCATATCTCAGTATTACAAGAAAAATATTAAAATATACAACTTTAACAATAGGAAACAATATATTCACAATACATCTAAAACTTTAAAGTTCTAATAATCTAAAGCATTCACAATACATATAAAACTTTAAACTATTAATAATATAAAGCATTCACAATACATATAAAACTTTAAAGTTCTAATAATCTAAAGCATTCACAATATATATAAAACGACTGATATTAAAAATAATCTAAAGCATTCACAATACATATGAAACTTTAAAGTTCTAATAATCTAAAGCATTCACAATACATATAAAACTTTAAAGTTCTAATAATCTAAAGCATTCACAATACAATTTTAAAGTTTAAACTATTATTAATCTTCGTCCCCATCATCATCACCGGACTCGAATTACTACAAAACTCGAGTTCTTCATCTTCGCCTTCTGACTCGATGAATCAAACTCGGTTCCTCTTCCTCTTCCTCTTCCTCTTCCTCTTCCTCTTCCTCTTCCTCCGATTCATCAATATCAATGTGCGCGAGATGACCCGAACGAGGCGGAGGAGTTGGCAAATTCACTGGTAAGATATCCTCCTCGGGTTCATCAACATTTTGAGGAATATGAGTGACATCATCTAATGGATGATTAGCTGATGAAACGTTAGGTGGCACTGGCATTTCATCCTCTTGATAGGGTGTTTCTAATGACGACTCTGTAGTTGTCTACTTGAGGGTAGGTTGTCAATCATGCTCCTAGCCTTGGTCATCCAGATAGCCCACCATCCGTCGGGTCGCTGACGAGGGTAGGGAGTCATGTATATCTCGTTGTGCTTGAGATGCTAAGATGAAGACGTCGTCGCCATTATGTCCGGACGAGTCCTTTACATCGACGAGGTCAAATATGGCGTGCTTCTTAACACCTCGCACAAAGATCCCGCCAATCACAATTGAACAAGACAACACCGTTTCTACCCAAATACTCCACCTCGACTACTTCTTTCAGACGCCATAATAATCAAGGTTTCCTTTAAGCTTCACACCGCTATTCCACGTCAATTTAGAGCCCCCGTAAGCTTTGGTATGAAACACATAGCCATTCACGAAATAACCGTTGTATAAATGAACGCTCAAGTACGGAGATGATGCTAAATGTCTTAACCTCGCAGCCTTCGCATCACCCTGATGTTCAACAATCTATCTATAAGACAATATTGTAACCAATTTAATACAATTTTAAGATTGAATGTTTAAAGAAGTGTATAGAATAAATTTGAATGAAACGAAATATTTACATATTTCCTTAGCCGCTTGGAAATTCTCTTTTCTCGTCCTAGTTGCGATGAGTTCGGGAGATAAATCCCGAGCTAAATCTTCAAACATTCTCTGCAATAGGGTTAAACAAGGCATTTCATATGCAGGTAATTAAACATGCATAATTTAATCGACGAGGCGTAAACATAACATCAATGACTTACTTGATATATTCCCCAACCTCGTCATAGCTTAAGAAGAACATACGTTTCGACCGCGGCAAACTCTTTAGCGGTTAACGTACGCGTACTCAACCCGTTTGCCGAGGAACCGACTGTGGATGAAAATACAGAGATGTTTCCCTTAGACGGAAAACCACCATCGTAATTGCGGCCAACCCTAGTCAATCTCGTATCAACATCAGGAAAATATGTTCCGACAAAGGCAACAATCTCATCTATGATAACAAATTTCTCCGAAATTGAGGCCTCGACTACGGCCCTATTGCTCATCTTCCTTTTCAATTGGCCTAGATACCTAAAAGTCATTCGTAGATTAAAACATAAATAATGTTAAAGAAGGTATATTGTTATGTTAACGCTCAAATTATTTAGAAATAGAATAAATTCAATTACCTCTCAAATGGATACATCCATCTCGTATTGAACTGACCACCGACTCTAGCTTCGTATGCCAAGTGGACCGGTAAATGCTCCATAGAATCAAAGAATGAAGGAGGAAATATCTTCTCAAGTTTGCACAAAGTCACTACGATGCTCTCCTCAAGCTTTTTCATGTGATCAACACGCAAAGGTGGTCGATGTTAACGCTCGGAAAACTCACTTAACTCTATTAACGCCACCCGCATATTGTCAGCAAGAGACCCCCGAGAGCAATCGGAAGTAGCCTATCCAAAGAAAACGTGGCAATCGTGACTCTTCAAACCCCGCACTTTCCCCTCCTCTACATTGACACAGCTACCAATGTTAGACGCGTAACCATCCGGGAAGCCTTAAATCCTTGAGCCATTTCAGGAGGAGGAGCTTCTTTCCTTTCAGAAGCACGTATTGAGCCACCTGGCCTAACTCGGTTTACCATCGACGTATACCAAGTCTAAGGCCGGCCGCTTACAGATTTCCTTAAGGTCCTTTCGAGCTTTTTCGTTGTCTTTAGTTGTTCTCTTGAAATCCATCAACGTGTTAAAAACATTATCGAATACATTCTTCTCAATGTGCATCACGTCAAGGTTATGTCGAATGAGATTTGTTTTCCAAAGATGGCAACTCCCAAAATATACTCCTCTTGATCCGCTTATGGGTAGTCCCAAACCCTCGTATTTTGGTCTTCGAAAACTTTTTCCCCCACCGAGGATCGGGCAATGTAGATACCTTCTCATAGACCGTGTCACCACTTAAACGAATCGGGGCCTCATCATGGTCAATCTTGTTCTTTTTAAACGCATTCTTCCGGGTCCCGAATGGGTGGTCCTCCGGAAGAAATTGTCTATGGCAATCGAACCAACATGGTTTTCCAGAGTGCGTGAGCGTGAAAGACTTTCAGTGTCACTCATACAATACGGACAGCCAACTTCCCGTGGTGCTCCAACCCGATAACATCCCATATGCAGGGAAGTCATTAACCGTCCACATCAACGCAGCCTTCATGCCGAAATTCTCTCGCTGAAAGCATCCCACGTTTCGACCCCATCCTCCCAAAGCCGCTTCAATTCGTCCATCAAAGGTCGGAGATAGACGCCAATGTTCCTCCTGTGGTCAAGCTGGGGCCTGGGATGAATAACGACAAGAACATGTAGGATCACTCATACACAACCAGGGCGGAAGATTGTAGACAAGTGGCTATAACCGGCCAACAAGAGTAAGATTTTTGCCCCAGACCAAACGGATTGAAACCATCGTAGCAAATGCATAACCGTATATTTCTTGCTTCGTACGCAAAGTCAGGATAAGTCTCATCAAAGTGTTTCCATGCCTCCCCATCACCGGGATGAATCAACACACCCTCTTCACGCAAACTTTCCTTATGCCAACGCATTGCCTCTCGCAGTGAGATTTAGACGCGTAGAGGCGTTGCAGCCTTGGAATCAACGGCATGTAACGCAACCGCTATGTGGTCTCGTTTTTCTTGTGTTTTGAACTCCTCCGATTTGGCTTATATCTACTTTGTCCGCAAATTGAACACTCGTCTTCTCGTGAATCTTCCTTGTAGAATAGCATGCACTATTCTTACACGCATCAATCTTTTCATAACATAGCCCAATCTCGCCCAACCAACTTCTTTGTCTCATAAAAGTTTGTAACCATCTTATTCTCTTTCGGCAACATCCGCTTAATTGCTTTCATGATACGATTATAAGCAGATCCGGCTAATATTGCACCGCCCTTTATGTTAAGGAGCTCACCACACTCTCCAACACACCGATCTCGCAACCTCGGGATAGACCTTCTCTTTTGCAGAGTCCATAAAGCATCAATAAATTTCTTGGTCAGCAGGGGTCGGGTTCTTGCCGTTGGTTCTCTCGACCAATCGAAGGAAGGACCGGCCGCATCCCTAACCATATCTTCCATATTCAAAGGTGGTTCTTCATTGTCCCGAATAATAGGTTCGGGTTCTGGAGGTACATGAATATTCCCGGGGGATTATTCGCAACATTTGTGCGCAATCTCACCACCATGACGGGTCCACCGTTTGTACCCAACTTCAAACCCGTTACGCAAAAGATGTTTCGAGTCTCGATCAAGCTTAGATACTTGACATTACAACACTTTTCGCATGGACACCTAATCTTACCATCCTTATCCATGTGACCGGTTTTATTTGATTGAGCAAATTCAATAAACCCCTTCAACCCTCTATAAAACTCAGATTGATACCGCTATGATTCGGCAACTTCCGCTTGTACATCCAACTACGATCATCGTTAATGCACATCACTCCCGCATTGCAATCCATATATTATACGTACACTCAATTTAATCGACGGATGAAACAAAATTGGGATGTTAATAATTATTGGATTTCATAATATATTAACAGCTTAGAAGTAATTAACGTATTATCATTCCCTAAATTTGAATTACAAACTTAAAAGCAACATGCATCTTCTTAAAATAAATATAAAGCTTCTAACTCATATTTAACAATATATTAACAAAGGTCTTCTTAAAGTGTCTAGGAACTCGTTCCCGCTCCCGAACTCGAATCTCTACTCTTCCTCCGCCTCGGTCCCCGGGAGGTCTTTGGTCTAGGTATGTTGAAAAGCCGGGCCCGACCTCGTCCCGGCTCGTATCGTGTGAGCCGGTGGATCAATCACCCGGCAGCTCTCGCATCCGCTTCTTTCCTCCGCCTCAAGGCCTCCTCGCGAGCTATCACTTCGGGATCATTTCTCAAAGCAGCTCTCCGAATCTCCCGTCTCTCATAATCCGCCGCAATGTCGCCAAGTGATTTCATCGTGGTTGCTCTTGGCCTCTATGTCTCTTAATGTCCTACTGAAGAATAGTCTCCGCCCCAAAACACTCTCTGCCGAGCCTCTATCATCACCGTACAGACTCTGCCGCTCCTCGTACCATGTCGATACTCTGGTGGTCGAAATGTGCTACCTCTAGTCCGACTGAGTAGTGGTCGATCGGAAGAAAGCCCTCTAGAAATGCTCGCCAAAGAAATGTGTAGTCTGAGGCTCTGGGCCATAATCATCGGCATTGTATTAGTTGTCAATCGCTTCTCTCAAAGTCCGAATGGTCTCGTCGCGGTATCCGTACTGCTCGCTCACTAGAGATGGAATGCAAAAGGATGATACATGTAGTCCCTAAGTCGGACAATAATCGACCCGTCCCGAATATCTCTCATAGTCTCTGCAATCCCCATGCCGAATCCAATAGTACAGGTTTGCGGTCTCATATCGGGCCAAGGCCAACCTCCTATGCCAACTCTCGCAGCGGCATCCTCAATATCCCGCGCCGTCCGGGGCCACCCAAGGTAATGCCGTCGCCCCTCCGGGCTGGCGAGATCAAGCGAAATCTCTCATACATCCACAATGATAGTAACTGGGTCGCTCGAACCCACGTACTCGGATCCTCCGCTAATCTATCAATGCCGTGGTATGTCTCCGCTAGCAACAAAGGGAATGATGTCCATCGCTCCCCGTCCGTATTGAATATGCCTGATGTCAACTCCTCGATCACCTCTCGCCCGCTCGATGATCTCTAATAAATAGCCGAAACACTCCGATGTAGCCTCGCAGGTAAAGGCAGTATGTAATGAGCAACATGAATATATCTAAGGAAGTGGATAGATCAAACAAATCTGGGCCGGTCCGACTCAATCTGCTATATGAGTCAAGTCTATGAATCTATCGTCAACGACAATGCCCGATACCCAGTCACGATAATCCCAAGAATTCAGATAGTTGCTCCGTAATCGATCGTCCGTCTCGAGGAAATGCCACAGCCCTCGACTCACCCACACCCGCCGCTGCTCGAAAATCCTCCATCGTTGGCATCGATCGTTGTACGATAGGGTGAACACATGTCGCTCCGAATCCCAAAAGCACGAAGCAGCCTGAGTGCATCCCAATCAATCTTCCAATCTTTTAGAGACCAGATGCATGGCATGCTATACCTCCTGTCAATAAGTTTCCTGTTGTTTTTGGTGAAAGCGCGAGAGTTCAAGAATGTCTTGTTGAAATTGATACTCTGAAACAATTTCTCCATTGTAATGCTCCATGCCGCCTTAAATTGGGGCCGCCGACTTTTTACCTATTAATATTGTGAATAATTGTAAATTGTTAATATTTAAAATTAGGTTTAGAATTGGGGTTCGCTTCTTAGTATCAACAAATCTTGAGCTCTAGTTCAAACTAAACTAAAGGATAATGGTGTCCCTACCTAACCACCTACTCTGTCCTTTAAGTGCATGTTTGATAAACCTATCCCATCCCGAAATGCATGATTATATGAAATGCAAATATCACTTTGTCTACTTGCTTTATAATCGAAAATAAAGAAATTTCGGCTTTTGCATAGACCTAAATTATTACTATTGTGAATAATTTTAAATATTAATATTTAATTCTTTGTTGTAAAATATATAATTTTACAATGATGAATTAAATTAAAATTTATAAACAAGATGAGAGTCGTTATCATCCACAACTATCAAAACCCTATCTCGCCTGTATCAAGAAAGCACGTAGCAAACAGTTCTCGGCACTGATAGCAAAGGATTTTCATTTAATATAGGTTTTTCCAGCTTTCATCTATCCTCCTTCTCTAAGAATCTCAAACATCACAAATGCCTATGCTGAGGCTCGTTTTACGCTTCACTAGTGTTATACGGTCACAAGTAAAAACAAGGTAACAAGATAACACCAAAGGAAGAGAAAACAAATTTTCCTCCAATTTTTTCAATCTCCACCTTCCATTTACTTCCAAGATCCCGATTCGTGATCTTCCTCATGAGCTTGAAAGCCGGCGGTGTTGCCCTCAATCTCACGCAGTTGCACATGCGAAGCAACCGTGAGATTGAGGGCAACACCGCCACTTTCAAGCTCATGAGGAAGATTCTCGCAATCAGATCTCGAGTAAATGGAAGGTGGAGATTAAAAAAATTGAGGAAAGTTTTGTTTTCTCTTCACCGGTGTTATACCTACCTTGTTTTTACTTGTGACCGTATAACACCAGTGAAGAGTAAAACACACCGACAAGAATATGGTCATGATGTTTGAGATCCTTAGAGAGAAGAGGACAATGAAACTGGAAAACTCTTATTAAACAGAAAATCCTTTGCTCAAACTGACAAGAACTTATTTGCTCTATCTTTCTTGATCAAAGATGGACGGATTTTGATAGTTGTGGGTGAGAAAGGCTCTCATCTTATTTATATTTTAAGATGTTATACACTATACCACAATACCCTAAGGTGCATCTAGGGTGCCAGGATTGATATCGCGCTCAAACGTAGCGATATTACATCACCGTCCGCGATGCCGTCAATCGCCCCAAAATGGGATCTAGAACCACTAAGGTAGCGTGCGGTTGAATATGTTACATTATTGATACATTCACCCCCTTCCTCCCCCCTTTGACTTTAAAAGACTTGAAAATTAGATATTTAAATACTTATCTAATTGTTGCATATGTAACATGTTATGTTTACTAAATATGTAACATGTTATGTTTACTAAATATAACATGTTACATATTTGATTATGAGTACGGTTATTTATCGTTTTCTTTATAGTGGCATATGTTTTCTTCTATTAGTTAATATTACTAACATATGTTTTCTTCTATTCGTTAATATTACTAAATATGTAACAAACTAGGATACAGAAACTGTATCCTAGTTTGTTTCATATAAGGTGCATCTAGGGTGCCAGGATTGGATATCAGCGCCAAACGTAGGCGATATACATCACCGTCCGCGATGCCGTCAATCGCCCCAAAATGGGATCTAGAACCACTAAGGTAGTATGCAGTTGAATATGTTACATTATTGAGACATTCACCCCTTCCTCCCCTTTAACTTTAAAATACTTGAAAATTAGATAGACCTAAATTATTACTATTGTGAATAATTTTAAAAATTAATATTTAATTCTTTGTTGTAAAATATACTCCGTATAATTTTACAATGATGAATTAAATTAATATTTATAAACAAAATGAGAGTCGTTCTCATCCACAACTATCAAAACCCTATCTCATCTTAGACCAAGAAAGATAGAGCAAACAAGTTCTCGACTGTTTGAGCAAAGATGGACGGATTTTGATAGTCCGCGTGAGAAAGGTTCTCATCTTATTTATATTTTAAGATGTTAACCACCAACCACAATACCCTAAGGTGCATCTAAAGAATCCCACTACCACCATCACTACTACTACCACCACCACCACAAAATTAACAAAATAGAGAGGGGTAGAGAGAGAGAGAGGGTTTACATTTATAATGAAATGAGTGGAAAATATCAAGTCTTTTGCACAAGCATTTCAAAGATTGAAACTTTAAAAGTAGATTTACTATTATAATTAATCGTAAAACAAGAAAATCCCCAACTCCAGCTTTTGTATCTTCTACAAACTGAAGTTGGGGATTTTCTTGTTTTCCTCGATTAACTGCTAAATCTACTTTCAAAGTTTCAATCTTTGGACCTAATGCTTGTGCAAAAACTTGAGATTTTCCACTCCAAAGATAACCCCACGGTAGTGGTTGTACGTGATAGTAGTGGAGTTGGATTAAAAGACTTGAAAATTAGATATTTAGTAACTTATCTAATTGTTGCATATGTAACATGTTATGTTTACTAAATATGTAACATGTTATGTTTACTAAATATAACATGTTACATATTTGATTATGAGTACGGTTATTTATCGTTTTCTTTATAGTGGCATATGTTTTCTTCTATTCGTTAATATTACTAACATATGTTTTCTTCTATTCGTTAATATTACTAAATATGTAACAAACTAGGATACGTAAACCGTATCCTAATTTGTTTCATATAAGGTGCATCTAGGGTACCAGATTGATATCGTGCGCTCAAACGTAGGCGACATAATCACCATCCGCGATGCCGTCAATCGCCCCAAAATGAGATCTAGAACTAGATGTTCCTAAACTATTTCATCCACCAAGTTTTCTTACTTATTTGTTTGTAATCGAAGCAAATAATACTAAGTTTACACCTTGTCTAATTCCTCCCATTAGTGTTACCTCCGAATGTAAATCATACTCCATTGAGTACTATGCTATGCTTGCCAAGGTTGGAGTCCACCACTACAACGGAAGTAAGTTAATTTGATGAGCCTAATTAGTTCCGTGTGATTGTTATTTTTGGTGAGATCATTAAGAGTCTAATTCACACTTCGATTCAAGATGCAATATGGTAAGATCATTAAGAGTCTTTAAGAAATGGGACGGAGCAAATATTATCAAAGTCTAAATATTAAATAGCAATGGAGGAGGTTAGTGTTGCTTGTCCTAATAACGTAGCACCACCGCCATTGATCATACACAACTAGCACAAGAAGTAAAATGGTTGTCCCTTTTCACTTCCACTATTATCACCTAGCTAGAAACCACATACTGACTGTTTTTCTAAACAACATTAACATATAAAAGAAAATATATGCTTAACCACTTCTACACTTGGATAATGAAACCACATACTGAATTTCCAATTTGTAATCATTTCTACGGATGGAGCTGCACTTCATACATTTCAGTTCTTTCAACAAAAAATAAATTGTCCTAATAGTCTTGGCTTTCAGACACACACACACCTCTCTTATATGCAAGTATACTTGACCTAGCACAAAAGGTGGGGTCAAGAATCTTAATACCAGACTATTTCCATCAGGAGTACGAATCAATGAAAGAAAAATGTCCAACTATATCCATCATAAGCAATGCATGTATTCTACTGATCCAAGATTCAAAACATATAGAAAACATGAATTAAAGCAGAAAAATAAAAAAGAGACGTGTCACAGTAAAAGACCGAGTTACCAAGAGCAATTACACTACATCGACAATATATTACTGATTATCCATCTAAACGCAAAATCCATCAGAAGTTTCACACATACTATTCATTTCACTCGATAAAGAGCTCATAATCCATATTATTTGAGTGTGAGCATAAAATGAACAAAGCTGTAAAACATACACAAGAGAAAACCGAAACCCTAGAGACACAAGAGCATAAACATTGGGGGAAAAAACAGAAGGAGAGGTACCAATTTCAAAACCCTTGTTTGTCGATACTTTGATCTCCCTAAATCTCACGGTTGCAAAATGGGATCTCAAAAGAAGGATTTTACGGGAACCAATTTCACTAGAAAACAACTAATACAAAAAGATATTCATTCAAATTTATCCAACACACAAGATCTAGAAATCGATTAAGAGGGGGAATCGAAATACCGTTGAGTACGAGAAGAGAGAGAAACACGGTGGAAGGAGGCGGACGGACGGAGACGACGGCTAGACAAATCGAGACTAGACGGAGACGGCTGGAGAGGTGGACGGACGGAGGCGGCGTGAGCTTCTTCTTCTTCTAGGTCGCAGAGAGATAGCGGGAAGAGAGAGAAAGCGGTAAGAAAGAGAGAGAGGGAAATGTGGCGTAATTGATTTCTGAGGGATAAAATCAGTATTTATAATTTCCAACACGGAATATTCCGCCGCTAAATATTAATTATAGCGGCGGAAATTAAATTCCGACGCTATAATTAATATTTAGCGGCGAAATATTCCGTCGCTGATAAATCCGACGCTAACCTATACGTACGTTCACATGGATCGATGACGTGTCACTCTCACCGACACTTAAATTTCCGCTCACCGATTTTAAAAACTCACACGGAAATTTCCGCCGCTATTATTAATAAATATAATTGTTTTTATTATATTTTTGAAAAATAAATAAATCATAAATATTTATTAATTTTAATTTAATAAATATCATTATTTTTATTTATATAAAAATAAATAAATTCTAAACCCTAAACCTAATACCCTATATACTATACACTATACAATATATACACTATATACTATACCCTATACACTATACCCTATACCATATACCCTATACTCTATACCCTATATACTATACCTTATACTCTATGCCCTATATACTATACCCTATACCCTATACTCTATACCCTATACCATATACCCTATACCCTATATACTATATCCTATACCCTATACTCTATACCCTATACCCTATACCTTATATACTATACCCTATACCCTATATACTATACCCTATACCCTATATACTATACATTATACCCTATACCCTATACTCTATACATTCATACACTATACCTCTATACCCTATCTATACCCTATACTTATACCCTATACCTTATACACTATACCCAATACCCAATACCTTATACTCTTATACCTTATACCTTATACCACATACCCTATACACTATACCCTATACCCTATACACTATACACTATACACTATATCTATACTTATACTTATACTTCCTATACCCTATATATACCTTTATACTATACCCTATATACTTATACTATACTACCTATACACTATACACTATACACTATACACTATACACTATACCCTATACCCTATACCCTATACCCTATACACTATACCCTATACCCTATACCCTATACCCTATACACTATACCCTATACACTATACCCTATACACTATAGGGGTTAGGGTTTAGGGTTTAGGGTTTAGGGTTTAGGGATTAATATATTCATTATTCATTATATGTCATATCTTATCTGTCTTAGTCTCACTTTGAATGAAAACACCAATGATTAATATATTCATTATTCATTATATGTCATATCTTATCCGTCTCACTCTCACTTTGAACACCAATGATTAATATATTCATTATTCATTATATGTCATATCTTATCCGTCTCACTCTCACTTTGAATGAAAACACCGATGATTAATATATTCATTATATTCATTATTCATTATATGTCATATCTTATCCGTCTCACTCTCACTTTGAATGAAAACACCAAGGATTAATATATTCCGACCACGATTTTTTCTTTTTTTCTAGACATTTCACCTCGAAATAAGAAATTGTATTCTACTGGGTATTCAACTAAGAAATAGAAATTCAAAAGAAAGAGTGGATTCGATCCTTTCTATGGGTACTTCTTAAACGCTAAGGTCTTCTCTATACACCGGAGACTTTCACTTTATCTATAGAAATCTATAGAAAAGAAATAGATAGAAATTCTCTAGGAATCGAGTGATTCCCTGGATAACTTTCTTTTGATTCTCGTGATTTAGGGTTTGTGGTTTATGGCTTAGGTTTAGGTTTAGTGTTTAGGGTTTAGTGGTTTAGGATTTAGGGGTTAGGGTTTGTGGTTAGGCTAGTGGGTTAGGTTTAGGGTTTAGGTTTAGGGGTTAGGATTTAGGAGTTAGTGGTTTAGTGGTTTAGTGGTTTAGGGTTTGGTATGTGGTTTAGGTATATGGTATGTGGTTTAGGGTTTAGTGGTTTAGGGTTTGTGTGGTTTGGGCATAGGCATGTGGTATAGGGTATAGGGTATGTATAGGGTTTAGGGTTCATGTGGTATAGTGGTTTAGGTACGTGGTATGTGGTATAGTAAGGCTGTATGTGGTATAGTGTATGGTGCATAAATGACAGGCATGTGGCATAGTATGGTATGCAGAGGCATAGGGCATAGGGTATAGGGTTATAGGGCATAGGTATAGGTATGTGGTATAGGGTATAGTGTGGCATGTATAAATGGTATGTGGTATGTGGTATAGGTATAAAGGTATAGTGGTATGTGGTATAGTATACTGTATAGTGTATGTGGTATAACAGATAGTGGTATAGGGTATGTGGTATAGGATATAGGGTATGTAGGGTATAGTGTATAGGGTATATGGTATAGTGTATAGGGTATAGGGTATAGTGGTATAGGCATAGTGGTATAGGGTATAGGGTATGTGGTATAGGGTATAGTGGTATAATGGTATAAGGTATAGTGTATAGGTATGTGGTATAGTGGTATAGGGTATAAGGTAATTTAAAATAACTTTCATATTTTATATAAATAAAAATAATGATATTTATTAAATTAAAATTAATAAATATTTATGATTTATTTATTTTTTCAAAAATATCATAAATATTTATGATATTTTAATGTTTTTTCGTTTGTTATTTTGTTAATTAGTTCTAAAATAAACAAAAATTACATTTTATTATCAAGAACGGAATATTTCCGTCGCCGATATATAAAAAATATTAAATTATCACGCGGAAATATTCCGTCTGTTTAATCAAAAAAAAAACATTTAATTTCACCGTCGGAATTTTTTCGACGCTAATAAATTAAAAAAAATTAATTATTCAGCGGCGGAAATATTCCGTCGGTGTAATATTTCAAAAAAAAAAAATTTTAATTTCACCGTCGGAATATTTCCGACGCTGATAAATAAAAAAATAAAAAAATGATATATTTTCACCGGCGGAATAATTCCGTCGCTGATAATTATTTAGCGGCGGAATATTCCGGCAAATCAACCGCGAAAATAGTGGAGTAATTAAACGAATATTCGAGGAATATTCGCTTAGCGGGAATTTAGCGGCGGAATTAAATTCCGTCGCTAAATTTGACGCCAAAATAATTCTGACGCTAAAGCTTATATTCCGCCGCTATTTAGCGACGGATTTGTTCCGTCGCTGATCATTCCGTCGCTAAAACACCTATTTCTGGTAGTGCAGCAGGATGGTAACCTGCAAGACTTATTGAACTAACAGAGAGGTCATCAGCAAGAGATCCAAATATAAAATCTAATTAAATTAGGGGTCTCTAACTGGCCATGTGATTGGGATTAAGCAATTCTGAGTCCACATATATTTTGACCCAACAATCTCCTCCTAATTGCTTAAGTCCAATCACCTTTAAACAGAATCACTTAAAGAAGTATGGATAGATACTAAGATAAAATGTAAGTGATAACTGTAACGGCAAATTAATAAAGTTCCTGCAGAAGGGTTAGATAGATATTAAGCAAAGGACATAAAATCAAAAACCAAATTGTAAGCAAAAGAAAGTTTGTCTTTGGGGCTTCATGAGGATATCTATTTCATTGGTTACAAGACGGTCAAGGATCAGCAGGTTCATCAGCAGCAGCAACGGAGGAATCAGCAACGGACTTGGACTTTTTCTGCTTCTTGGCTTCAGCCTTCTCAGCTTTCCTCTTCTTGCTTGCCTTATAGCGCTCCACGAGCACTTCATTTTCCCTTCCAGCTTGGCTATCTTCAGATTTGCTTCAGAAAGCTTGGCTTCAGCAGCAGAGAGCTTGACTTCAGCAGCAGCAGCTCTATCTTCAGCAGCATTGAGTTTCAACTCCAGATCCTTGATGATGTGATCTTGATTGTAATTTGCTTCAACCAGCAGTCGCTGAGTCTTGGTGGTGCTGTCAATGAGATCGCAAAGCTTATCAAATCTCTCTTCACCAACACTTAGATCACTGAGAGTGGCTCTGGAAGGAGAGGGAATTGGTCTGCTGAGGGCATTGGTAATAGTGGCTGAAAGTTTGGCTGAGACTTTGTTTGAGATTCTGTTTGCTAAGCCTTCCTCCTCCTGAGTGGACTTAAGCACCAACTCATTCAGATCATCAAGCCTATCACGGAGATAATGGCCTAAATCACCAATGTCACCACGAAGAACCTACTTATAGGCACGTAAAGATATCCATGGTAATTAGCGATGTAGCCAAACAAGAGTGTAAACAATAGGGTTGAAAAAGTAGGTAGAAGGAATTATGGTGTCGACAATTAGAGGAACATCGAAGGAACTGGAGCTTGGAACAACAGGAGAGAGGAAATTGGGATGGATGATGATAGAAAGATCGCCAGACAGAGGAGGGTCAAGGAACATCTCGACCATTATTCTCCAAGGATAGTCTTGCTAGCAATCATAAAATTAAGAAAGGCCCTACCATTCAAGAAGGTGCGCATGATGCCAAGACTTAGAATCCTCCCAAAGATCTCAGTATCTACCGGATGATCTTGCACAGGGTCTGGAGGCATAAAATGGCAAGGTAATGGCCGTGGCATGCCGATAAACAAAGCTTCCAAACACCAACAAAGAGAGTAAGGAGAATATTCAAGAATGTCACTACAAGGTCATTGATCACCAAACATCTCCTCTTGATTCCATCCGAATAAATGCAGACCTCAATGGGTGATTCACCAGCTTGAACTACTTCACCATGAATCTTCAAAGAACCAGGTTGATTGGTAGCAGGAGGGAGAGTTTTGACTTTGGCATGAGAAACAGCAGGGGTTTTATTCTTGCCATGCTTAATGTCCTTATCCCATTAGAGCAGTATGGGAGTCATGCTGGAAGATCCTTCAGAGGGGACAGAGTTTTTGAAGGGATGCTTTATTTTCCTTGATCCAGACCTCCACTTAAGTTTCTGATGAGGAGGGAATAGAGGATTACCAATGAGTCCTTTGGAATGGACTTCAAGGTGGTGTACCAGCTTGAGCATATCATCATCCTACAGCCATCGAAAAGTGAGTTGTACCATGAGGGAGGTGAGGTATCCTCTTCAACAACAAAGAGGAATCTCCTCATAATCTTCTCGGATCAATTTCATCAGATCGCCATCTTCAACAGCAGGCAAAGGATCATCATTGGACAAGTAATCGGCAATGGCTTGATGAATAAGGGCTTGAACAGGATTGTACACAACAATGGCAGAAAAGGCATTATCAACTTCTTGAGATTGAAGATCAGCAGCAATGTCTGCATCTGTAGTAGCTCCTCCTCCCAAATCAACAATCTCTTGGAAGGGTTCAGCAGGAACATCAAAGAAAATAGGAGCTTGCTCGTAATTAAGAAAACTCCTCCCGTAACCACTATAGAGCCTCGCTCGTAGGTATCTTTTAGAAGCACAGTGCTGATAAACTGTTGGTCATCATTAGAAACAGTTCTGCTGGATTCAATAGGGTCACTTGAAGAATCAGCAGAAGGAACATTATCAGCATTGCCAGAATCAACCTTCTTATCAGAAGAACTACCACTCATTCTCTTCAACGCTTCTTCAGAATGAGTGATAAGTTCCTGAGTCATCTTCAAAACATTTTCAATCAGCTGAGTAGCAAGAGGACCTCTGGTAAGAGTTTCAAAGATCGTAATACTTGAATCCCCGCCTTCATCATTTTCACTCTTCCTAGCTGATAGGGATCATTTTCTTCAAAATCAAACTGAGTCTTGTATAAAGAGGCATAAGCAATCCAGACTGAGATGACCATCAAATCTTGTCTAATCCAATCCTGAAAAAGATAAACTTGATTCCAAAAGAGAGGCGTAAGATCAAAATATCTATTAAAGTTCAAAGCATCAACACATTCTTGCCAAGTTCTGGTACTTGGAGAGTGGAGGAAACTTCTCAAAGAAAGGTCTCATTCATGTCCAGCCTTGCTCTATCAACATAATCAACTAGGTTTCCAAGCAGTACAGCTTTCTTTCGCTCTTCATGAAACCGGAGAAGTCTTCTCGATGAATGGCCGCAGATGGTCAATTGGAAATACCCAAATACTTGGAGCAATTTTGTTGATCATGGACCAAGGATTGTTGAAGTAGATATGAAATGTAGGGTTCTTGATTGGAGCACATTTTCTCGGTTCTCGGCTTCTGGTGGCTATTCCTGGATGAGGTCAGATGCCGAATGTCGTGGAGGTTAGGATAAGAAAGTAGAAGGGGCCGTAAGGGAATCCTCCTCCTTAAGTCTTGCTCAATCATTCTTCTTCTATCGTAAATTTCCTACCGATTTCTTCAGGAGTTTTAGTGACTTTTCCGAAGGTTGGCTTTGGGAGCAATGAGGCATCATCAAGAATGGGTTCGTAACAACACTTTTCCGACTCGGGATCGAAGTAGGGATAGGAAAGGATTCATCAACTTTGGCGTAAATGCATTTTGATTTCTTGGAGGGTTTGGCAAAGGGATGCAGTGCGCTTTTCTTCTTTGGTTCAACAGAAGATGGGGCAAGCAGGATTGGAAGCGCATCTCTTGGCTCTAGTAACAGTGACCAAGCAGAATGGTAGATGAGGAAGCAGAGCCGAGACAATCGAAGGTTTGGAACTAGCAGGCTAGTGCCGGTTTCTTGGATTTCTTCTTCTTGACTTTCTCAAGCCAGAGCAATAGTTGAACTTTCACAGAGCAAAGAACTCTCACAGAGAACAGGGCTCCATCGCCAGATCGTCCTGCTAATTCTTTTCCAATCACCATCACCGTGATGCTTCAACTTAAGTTTGGATATGCCGGTAGCATTGGGATCGGCAAGAACTACAAAGCAGGTTTCCTCTAATTATTCTCGCCAAGAACCAATAGTGACAACCTTTGCCAGGAAATCTTTACCTTCTCGTCTATCGCCAAAGATACTTCTTGGCCGCTAGGCAATGACCCTAAAGATAAATCCACACCAATTAAAATTCTTCCTCAAGACAATGGCAAGAAATCCTTCAAACCGAAGATCGGTAACATGGCTATGTGAACCAGATCGGCAAATCAAACATCTCGTCAATAATTTCTATCGTGGCAAAATATCTCCTAATATAATGAACCTTGAAGTGTTTGTCTCCACCGAGTCTAGGTCCGGCATTAGCACCTCTAATGAGAGTCCGTGCTTCATCCGTAATGTAAGCGTCAATAGAATTAGGGCCGAATTTCCTAGGGTTGGAAAAATAGAGGATATGCTTTCAGAGTAACCGAGATTGGAACACCGTAAACGGTAGAAGAAATGGCAGAGAAGGATTCTCGGGTCATCTTCATCGGAATATTCAACAATGGCATTAGCAAAGAACTCTCTCGACGGAATCAATGAAGACTCCAAAATTATCGTAGGAGCCAGAAGGGAAGAAATGTAAGTATCTCGACAAAAGATCCCCGAGAAATTGTCCATCGCCTTCATCATCGAAAAGCTTGGGTCTATGTAACCTCCATAGATATCCTTTTCATTACTCATGATTTCGCAAAACTCAACAATCAAACAAACTCAAACACAATAAGCCAAAGTTAGAATCGATGATTGAAATATCAAGATATACGTACTGCATTCGAAGATAAAGAGTTGAGTTATGGAGTTTTGAGATTTGAAGAGTAAGTCGTAGAGAATGCGAAAGGATTTTTGAGAAATGGTTTTTGCTTAAATATGTTATGAAGTTAGTAGGGAAAGGTTTATTTGAAAAGGGTTTTCAAAAAGGCGCAACTGTTCATTTACATTGGAATATGTGCGGCAAAGAATTGCATTTAAAGCGCCGAATTTGAGCGGTTAATCATGATTAAAAATAACTGTTTATGATTTTAAATGATACAGCTTTACCTGCGATTTATCACAATATTAATTGGAATAAATCATTTGACACGATTTTCGAAGTGGAGGTACACACACGTGTCGAGAGGTGTGACCAACCGTCCTGATTTGATTTGTCTCGACAGGAACTCACTTTACATTTATGAGGAGGCTTGCCGATGGGAGACATGAATAGCCGGCAACCACAACTAGAGTACCAAAGCAGAGGAAAAGACATCGGCAAGCAATCGGCAAGATACAGACGTGCGTAACAACTAATCGCCAGAGATATCAAGCAAAGAAAGATCGATCGGCAGGATAGCGATCTCAAAGAAGATATCGCATCAACCGTAGTAACCAATAACACCCAAATTTCACTCCTAAGAAATTCAAATCTCTCTTCGATCAAGAGGCTTTGTCAAGATATCGCCTCTTTGAAAGTCAAGATGAACTTTCAAAGAAGACAACGTTGCCTTTCTCAACATGATCTTTCAAGAAATGGTATTTTATGTCAATGTGCTTTGTTTTGGAGTGCATTACCGGATTGTTTGAGACCGAAATGGCAGATCGATTGTCACAAGAGATGTGCGTACTTGAGGTGGAATCTCATAGTCTACTAATTGTTGCTTCATCCATAGGATCTCGAGAGCAGCAGCCTACCGGCAAAGAATGTATTCAAATTTCGCTGTGGAAGTAGAGGTAGCCGTTGCTTTTTGTATGACCATGAAACTAGCCTCTTGCCAAGAAACTGGCATGTTCCACTGGTACTCTTCCTTGTGACTCGGCAAGCTGCATAGTCAGCATCTGAGTAACCAATAAGATTGAAAGAAGAATCTCTAGCATACCATAGGCCTAGGTTAGCAGTGCCACTTAGATATTTGATAATTCTTTTTACAGCTTGCAGATGGGATTCTCTTGGGTCGGCTTGAAATCTTGCGCAGACACAAACGGCAAACATAATATCCGGTCTCGCCGTCGTTAGATAGAGAAGTGAACCAATCATTCCTCTCGTAAAGAGTCATGTCCACTTTCTTGCCGGATTCGTCTTTATCAAGATGCACATTTATCGCCATGGGAGTGCTTGAGGATGAGCATTATCGAAACCAAATTTCTTGATCAGCTCCTTGGTATATTTAGCTTGATGTATGAAAATTCCTTCATCGGTTTGCTTTACTTGAAGACCAAGGAAATAAGTTAGCTCACCCATCATACTCATTTCAAACTTGCTTTGCATGAGCTTTTCAAATCTTTTGCATAGGGCTTCATTTGTGGAACCGAAGATGATGTCGTCCACATATATTTGAACAAACAATGAATGACCCTTGTGCTTGGTCACAAATAGAGTTGTGTCGATCTTTCCTCTTGTAAATCCCACACCGTCACTGAGCAGGAACTTGGACAAGGTTTCGTACCAAGCCCTAGGAGCTTGCTTCAAGCCATAAAGAGCTTTCTTCAATCGGTAGACATGATTGGGTTTCTTAGGATCTTCAAAGCCTGGCGGTTGTTCAACGTAGACCAGCTCTTGAAGTTCACCATTTAAGAATGCGCTTTTCACGTCCATTTGATATAGCTTGAATTCTTTGAAGGCAGCATAGGCAAGAAATAGTCTTATCGCTTCTAATCTTGCTACTGGTGCGAAAGTTTGGTCATAATCAATCCCTTCTTCTTGACGGTATCCTTTGGCCACCAATCTTGCTTTGTTTCTCGTAATCTTTCCGCATTCATCCAACTTGTTTCGAATACCCATTTAGTTCCAATGACTTGCCGAGAGGAAGGTCTTGGAACCAGCTCCCGCACTTTACATCTTTCAAACTGATTCAACTCTTCTTGCATAGCTTCCACCCAGCTTGGATCAGCAAGGGCTTCTTCAGTCTTCTGAGGCTCAATATCAGACACCATAGCTGAAGAGAAAAGATTTTCATCAAAGTCCTTGTTCAGATTTCTGGTCACTCTGGGTCCAAAGACATCACCAATGACGTTATCAAGAGGATGGTCACGATGAGGTCTAACTTCTCTTGGAAGGTCTTGTCTTACTGATTCTTGTCTTAAGGATTCTAGAGGAGGTTCGTAATCGCCAGCAGATTTGGAAGATGATATACTGAAAGGAATAGGAGAGATAGGATGATTTGGACTTTGAGTGGATTTGGAATTTGATTGAGGAATATTTGGTATAGGAGGATGAATTACTGAGATTGGATTTGGGCTAGGATTCATTGGCACTGGTTGAGAAGAATCAGCAGAGGCATTTGGAGGATTATCAGCAGGACGATTTCTTGCTGAGGAAGGAAAGATGTCTGCTGGGTCTTCTGCAACAACAAAAGGATCTTGCACATTATCTGCAGATTGATTAGAATTACTAGATTCACCTGTCTCAAAACCACTAGATTGGTTAGCACTATTTGGAGTCTGGTCAGACTCTAACAAATCAAATTCATCAAAGGTTACATGAACAGATTCAACAATTTTCAAAAGTTTCTTATTGAAAACTCGAAAGGCCTTACTATGTTTTGAGTAGCCGACAAAGATGCCTTCATCAGCTTTTTCATCAAATTTACCTCGGTGCTCTCTTCCGTTGTAAAGCACATAACATTTGCACCCGAAGATTTTGAAGAATCCAATATTGGGTACTCGGCCTCTCCAGAGTTCATAAGGAGTCTTATTATGGAATTTGTTGATGAGAGATCTGCTCGAGTGAAGCAGGCGGTATGAATGGCTTCTGCCCAGAAATATTTCGGCAACCCGGCTTCAGAAATCATGGTCTTACCGGCTTCAATAAGAGTCCTATTCTTTCTCTCAACTACACCATTTTGTTGAGGTGTACCAGCAGCAGAGAAATTATGGTCTATACCATGATCATCACAATATCGAGCAATACCATTGTTTGTAAATTCAGTCCCATTGTCTGATCTCATGCTAACAATATCGCTCTCTTCTCGAGTCTCAGAAAGCCAATAACTTGGTGGCAACAGCATATGTATCATCTTTGTTGCTGAAAGCTTCCACCCAAGTATATCTGGAATAGTCATCTACTACGACCAAGGTATATCTACTTCCCCCAAGGCTGGCTGTGGTTGTGGGGCCAAATAGATCCATATGTAACATTTGAAGGCACCTAGAAGTTGACATGCAGGGCTTGATCTCGAAAGAGGATTTGTGTTGTTTTCCCAACTGGCAAGCTCTGCACTTCTTTCCGTGATCGCCAGACACTTTTGGAAGACCAAATGCCAATCCGTAACCGGCAAGCTTGGATATTGATTTGAAGTTTAAGTGATCGAGTCTCTTGTGCCATAGCCACGAGTTCTCACCGATATTCTTAGCTACAAAACAGATATTAGTAACACCAGTAATAGCACTTAAGTCTACTGCATAAATGTTACCTTTTCGTTTGTCAGTGAGAAGAGTTTCATTTGAGGCAATGTCTTTTATATAGCAACTTGAAGTAGTAAAGATACATTGCATTCCTCTATCACAGAATTGTGATATGGAGAGAAGGTTATGTTTGAGTCCATCCACCAAAGAGACCTTCTGTACAGTAACTGCACCTCTAATGATGGTTCCACATCCAATTATTTTACCTTTTCCATTGTCACCAAAAACTACAGAGGACCCGATGCGTCAACAATATCAAAGGAGATCGGCACGGCCACCATGTGTCTAGAACACCACTATCCAAAATCCATACATCTTTGCTGCATCGCCGAGGCCATAAAGCATACCTGCAAGTTAAACATGCTTATGGTCCCCCTTATTCACTGGGTCCAAGAGGTTAGTTCCTCTTGGGCAGCCATATCTGGCCGCCACTAGAGGCCTTAGCCACTGTGGGTCCTGAAAGGCTTTTCAAGAGGCATTCATGAGCATGATGACCATAATCCAAACAATTATCACATCTCACTTTGCTGTTTGACTGAGTAGTCGGCAAGACACCACTAGATTTAGTCATTGCATCATTAGGCTTAGGAGAATTTGCAGATACGAACTTAGGGACTTTGTAAGTGCTGGTTTTACCCTTCTTACCTTTCTGCTTGCCTTTGCCAGTCACCGTAGGGGAAGACTGTTCATCGGCAGCTGAATCAAGATTGGCAATACCAGCTTTGCTGATGCATTCACTTTTAATGCCTTCATCCGCATAATTATTATCAACAATCTTAATTCCCTTTTGTACGTACCTGGCTTTCTCCATTTCCTTGTAGTTAGGATACTTCATTGCTAGAGCATTATATTTTTTCTTGGTATCCTTATGCAATGAGTTAATCGAGTTGTTCTCACTTTCTTGTCCTTTTTCTCGCCACAGAGGCATCGCACGATCAGCTACCGCCGGTTTCAAATCCTATCCCATGTTGATTATTTTTAGGACAAATTTGGGTTGCATTAATCGCAATTTTAGCAAAATAAGTAGGTTTTGAAAAAGTATCAATAGTTTTCATAAGAGAATCATTTCTTTGAGCTAAATCTTTAATCAGGCAAAAGTGTGTACTTTTGCTCGCTTTGAGATCCGTGTTTTCGCTTTAAGCCGATCGAACTCACTCAGCTTTTGTTTTTAAAGAATCAAGTTCGCTTGAGTGAGTCTCTTTCACAGAAACTAAACCGAAATCAACAAATAATATTTCATGAACACTACTCAACTTTTCATAATCAATAAAAAGTTCATCCATGGTCTCTATCATCTCGCCTTTAGATATCTCAGAAGAGGGTCGGTTATGTTTCTTTTGGCCGAGTGATCTTTTGGCTCAGAGAGAAGTTGGGTAGGGATGAGATGGGTTTGGCAAGATTTCTTGAAATACTTGGGAGTTTGGTAAAGGATAGCTTCTTTTCTGAGGATTGTGGAGGACTTGGTTCGGTTGCATAGGAGGCAATGGGTCCACACCGTCCATAGAGTGAGGTTCCAACTTGATGAACCTTATAACCATAAGGGTTGACCGCATTGACTTTAACTTCTTGGAATGAATGTCTTGTCGGTTTTTCTTTCCTTGATGAGTGTTCTTGGAGGAGTTGCATCCCTGAATAGGAGTTGGTAGATCTAGTGCTATTTCATCATCGGCATCCAGGGCAACAAAACTTATATCAAGATCTTCATTGTCATCGCAACGCCTTCACCTTCTCGAGCCGGGCCACACCGCATCGGCATAGCTTTCTCTCGTGCCGTCATCTCGCAACATAGCTTCCGGACTTTGGATGTCTTTGGTTTACCGATTTCCTGACATACTCATATTTTGGCTGGGGACATTTAGATGCGAAATGTCCAGGTTTTTGGCAGTTAAAACATACCATGTCTCCTTTGTTGTTCTTTCCATCAGCAGTGCTAGTAGAAGGCTTATGGTTGTTGGTGGTTCTATGGAAGGGAGTAGTAAATGGTTTGTTTTGATTTGGTTTGCTGTCTTTTTGCATTTTCTTGAAGTTTTTGAACTTTCGATAGTTTCTGGTAAATGCAGCAAATTCATCTTCTTCCACATGAGGCTCGTGGAGGGCTTTCAAGTGTTTTGTTACAAAGAAGGGCTTTGGCATTGATCGAGAGGGAGGATAAGGAGTAGGAATTTGAGATATCCGAGTCTCAGGCCGAGAGAGACATGCATTTGAATTTTTTATCGAGAACATTAAGTTTTTGTAGTTCTCTCTGATACAGAAATAGACTAGACACAATATTTTGAATAGAAGTAGTATTTAAATCTCTAGCTTCTCTGAGAACAGTGACCTTGGTATGATATATACTTCCTAAAGCACTTAGAAAACGTATATTCAGGTCTTTCATAGTATATACTTTACCAAGAGAAGCACATAAATTACTTACCTCGCAGAATCGATCATATGCTGTTCTGAGTGACTCGCCATCTGATTTTTTGAAGGATTCGAACTCAGCAATTGCGTCATAAAGCCTGTTGTCTTTGGTGTGAGCATCTCCTTCGAAGTATTCAAGGAGCTTATTCCAGCATTCTTGTGCCGTGTAACACAAGTCAATGAGCTTGTACTGTTTGTCGTCTAGACCACAAGAGATAATGTGGCTGGCTTTCCCATCAAGAGCATAGGTTAATTTGTCTTCGTCAGTCCATTCATCTCTTGGTTTTTCGACCAGGGTTTCCGTAACTTGAACATCTGTTTCTTGTTCGTCATCAGCGTCGGCATGCGCAGTTAGGGGAGTGGATGGTATAGGTTTGTAAGTGGTTTGAACCTTCAAGGGAGTAATCGGTCCACCTTCCACTACTTTCATTAATCGTTCATCTATGGAGTTCATGTACTTTATCATTCGGGATTTCCAAACACCAAACTCGTTGGTGTTCAACATCGGTATGGTAGTGTTGTTAAACGACTGCATAATTTTTCCTGCCATGGTATCGGCAATCAAGCTGTAAGGCTTGGAAATTTCTTTCAAAAATGACAAGCTTTGATACCAATTGTTAGGTCCAATTGGCAAGGAAATAGGCTAGAGGGGGGGTGAATAGCCTTTTTACAATTTTAATTGAAAATACCTTAATGGTCAAAGTCACTACTCAGAATGTTGTAAGTTAATCAGTAAGCACAGCGGAATATTCGTGACTTAGTTTGAACTCACACAAAATCAGCAAGAAGTTGTTCAGAGCTTGATTTTAACACGAGGTATTTATTTAAATCATTTATGCAGTGCAACTTGTTTGGTTTGGGGAAATACTTATGATTCAGTAGGATGAACTGTTCTGATTTGTAATGGTGAACGACTGGCAAGATGTAAGTAAAGTAAAGACAAGGACACAATATTTGGAGAGGTTCACAGCGTGAATGCTGCTACGTCCTCTACCAAGATTGGTCAGATCTTGGATTTTGAGAGAAGTTTACTATCAGTATGTCCTAGTCTATTACAAGTGCGGCCTTGCCGGTTACAAGGGTTGAAAGCAAAGGATCTACTGATGGATCGTAAGATAAAGAACTGACCAGGTGTTTTTGAGTGGCAAGTTAGACTTATCTCACTCAGGTGTGTGTGTGCTTTCTCAATCAATGCATTCTAATGATTGTCTTGTTGGAGAATGCTTACAAGGTTGATTGAGATGTGCACGAGTGTATATCCCTAATAATGTCTAATGATTTTCTGGACTTGAAGGCTTGAGCTTCATTGAATGCTTCAAGCACACTCTTCTTCAATGCAACGACCAACCATCTTCAATGCAGCAAAGTCTTCTATATATACTTGAGAGAAAGAGAGAGAAGAACTAAGATGCCGTTGAAGGGTAAATTCGGAATATGAAAAAGTATGGTTGGTAGGTGGGGATCATTTAATGCCATATCTTTTGCAATTAATGCGGGGTTTGAATAAGACATTTCTGCTTTGTTCGATGGGTATTAACCCCTTTGTCCCAACCGGTTACCTGCAGTAAGCAGACAAAGGACAAAGTGGAGCTGAAAGTAGCTCTTGTGTCAGAACAGGCAGAATGGTATTGGCAGGAAAAATGTAACTACTTTTAGCAAACAAGTACGATGAAAGAGATAGAGATGTGACCGTTGTGACTTGGAGTTTGTTTCAAATGAAGGGAGTCTTCACAAATTTAAGTCACCTATCTGCTGAAGTATGTTGCTGAAAAGTGTTAACTCCTGCTGATTACCAGGCAGATCCCACCAGCAGGATGGTAACCTGCAAGACTTATTGAACTAACAGAGAGGTCATCAGCAAGAGATCCAAATATAAAATCTAATTAAATTAGGGGTCTCTAACTGGCCATGTGATTGGGATTAAGCAATTCTGAGTCCACATATATTTTGACCCAACATCTTTCATCATTATCATCAACGGCCGTAAAACGTAAGCCCGTTCTCCTCCGAGAAAGATAACGGAATCCCGTTTCTTTCATCAATTTCATCAACGGCAGTAAAACGTAAGTCCGATTTCTCCGAGAAAGATAACGGAATCCCGTTTCTTTCATCAATTTCATCAACGGCAGTAAAACGTAAGTTTGATTTCTCCGAGAAAGATAACGGAATCCCGTTTCTTTCATCAATTTCATCAACGGCCGTAAAACGTAAGCCTGTTCTCCTCCGAGAAAGATAACGGAATCCCGTTTCTTTCATCAATTTCATCAACGGCCGTAAAACGTAAGCCCGTTCTCCTCCGAGAAAGATAACGGAATCCCGTTTCTTTCATCAATTTCATCAACGGCAGTAAAATGTAAGTCCGATTTCTCCGAGAAAGATAACGGAATCCCGTCTCTTTCATCAATTTCACCAACGGCCGTAAAACGTAAGCCCGTTTTCCCCAGCAAAAGCCAACGGAATCCCGTTCCACCCCCAGCAGCTTTTCGAACTACGTAAGGGCTTGATTCCCCAATCGAGATACGTAGGTAGCCTACCATAGGTCCAGCCACTCGACCAATACGGTCATCCTTTCCTTTGGCAGCAGACGTAAGACCGATCCCTTCAAACGAAGTCCACCAAAGGACCATCTATCCCAAACCATCAAGGGAAATTATTTCAAATCAAGGTTCGAGGCACCTAAAACGCCATCATCTTCAAGGTTCGAGGCACCTAAAACGCCCTCATTGCCAGGTTGACGCCTCAAAATAGTCACTCCAGGGTCAAAGACCCGAACTACGACTGGCTTGATTCCTCTTAAGGATACGTAGGTGTAAGTACCCAAATCTGGCTCATGCCTTCCGGTTAAGTTTCCCGGCAATTTCGGCAAGTTTTTCGGCAATTCCCCAGACTTTCCTAGAGTTCCGGAGCAATTCCGGAACTGTTCCAAAACACCTAAGGGCTGAAGGGACTGCTTGGAATTAAAGAAACACGTTTTTCTTTTATGCAGAATTCCCTTCTAGAAGACTGCCACCTTGCATGTTTCTAGAAGGAACTGGATAAGGCTTGTTATGTCGTGCGACATAACCTGCCATGAAAACTTCTAGAAGACTGCCACCTTGCATGTTTCTAGAAGGAAAACGGTTATGGCTTGTTATGTCGTGCGACATACTAAGCCACTACCATGCAGCCTATAAATGGAGGCCTGCACCTCTCATTTTAGGCACCCCTTTTTCACTCCTCAGTTCCACTCTACCAAGAATATGCCCAGGAGCCTACTCTCTCTTCCCATACAAAGCCAAAACATACACTAATCTTCCCAAATCACTCACCATTCAACCAATCCCACACACACTTCCTATACACCTCAAGAAACAAAGGTTCTCACGGAACCAAGGCTTGATATCAGATCTGAAGGTTGCTGTTTTGAAGGCTCCTATATCTAACTTGATATAGGAAGTCGTGGTCTTCAAGGGTAACGATTTTCTACCCTTTTCCTCTTTCTATCTCCTTTGTATATGAAATCTCTATTCTAAATGTGTGGATAATGATGTATCTTGATTAAAGTTGCATGCTTTAGCCTCATATTACTTAGATCCATATCTATTTGCATATCATTTCATGTAATAATGTTGGGTTGACATTGTTTTTGCATGAACACTCGAGATGAGTATGGATCCCTCATATCCACACCCTCTTGAAGTGTTCACTATTGAAATACTTGATCTCTGAGACCCATTTGTGATGCAACTTGCCCAGAATATGGCTTTGCTGTGTCTGCAAATGTGGCTCATGAAAGTCTCTGCAAATGGCTAAGTATGTCACGCGAAATAGGCAACCTATGTCACGCGACAACATTGGCTAGTTTGCAGAAACTTCATCTTTTCACTTGTAATATGGTTTTTACCTTTCCACACTCCCTTGAAATGTTCATATACATGTTCTTTGAGATCTATCAGTGAAGTAACTTGGCTATATTAATGCCTTGTTGCCTCTGTAGATCCCAGTTGTTAAGGTCTCTGCAAGTGGCTAAGTATGTCACGCGACATAGGCAACCTATGTCACGCGACAACTTTGGCCAGTTTGCAGAACCTTCATCTTCTCAGTCTGTAATTTGATTTTTACCTTTTCCAAGATATCAATCTGCATTTAAACTATGATATTTGCATATAAAGTAGTATCATTTGCATCAAAAGAACATCTTTTTCATCAAAAAGGCATTTTTCGCACTAAAATAGCATCCTTTGCTCTTAAAATCTCTTTTTATATTAAAGATGCACCCTTTGCACCTAAAACCCATTTTCATACATAAAAATGCATCCTTTGCATTCAAAATCATTTCTTCACATCAAATTAGCATCCTTTGTTTTCAAAATAACATCTTTATGCATCATTTGTACCTAAAATTGCTATTTTTCCACATAAAGTTGCATCCTTTGCATTAAAATCATTTCTTTACATAAATAGCATCCTTTGCAAACCAAATATCATCCTTTGCATCCAAAAATGTCATATTTTCCTTAAAAATGTCATTTTTATCTTAAAACATGCATTCCCCCATGTCCCCATTAGCAACCTTCGGAAAGGACCGGTGTAAAGATCCTATCTTTACATCGTTTCTTCCATAAAAGGTGCCATAATCTCTTTAGAAAGGGATAACCTTGAACCCTATATCTCCGATTATCACTTAAGACGAGCATGAAGCATATATAAGCTCAATCGTCTTAAGGTGTAGGATTGATGGGCTAAGGTCACTCCTTTCCTAAAGAACCTCATTTTGGACTATAAAAGAGAGTTTTTCTCTCGATCACGCAAGTCCCGAGGTTAAAAAGCGATGATCACAAGTCCAAGATGAGGACGGGATCAAAATCCCGAATACATAAAATCCAAGAAATTCCGAGCGACAACCAACAAATGGTTTGTACGTCCAGAAGACAACTTGGGACATTCCCTCCCCTTTTATTCAAACACATGCACACAAAAAAACACGCAAGCAAGCACGATAAACGGAATCTAGGGAGACTTGCTACGGCAAGGCACCTTGGGTGAACGATGATCCGTTCTTCCCAAGGGGTAACTTAACCTCCGAACCCATAAAAAACCTTTTTTTCAAAGTTTTGAGGAAATCAAAATGGCGTGGCGACTCCGTTTTTCAAATTAAACCGGATGTTTTCAAACTCGCGTGAATCCAACAAAAACTAAAATTTGGGCACACATTCACAGTTTGGCGACTCCGCTGGGGAAATCCCAAAGGAGAAAAGCTTTCATTTTTAAAATAAACGATACCCGGTATATAGGTGGAAACCACTAACCTTCCTGTATCGCTCCCTAACCCGGGGCTTGGGATAAACGGTGGTTTAACAATCCCACGTACCGGTATCACTTTTCGAAAAAAAAAAAAAACATAAAAGAAAGCTTTTCCCTTTGAGCGGGTTAGTCTCCCATCGCGGATTCCATTTATCTTGCTTGCTTTCTTTGCCTTGCATTGCATTATTTGCATCTTGGGAATTGTGCATACTTTGAACAGGAGCCTTCTCAAGGCTAAAAAGGTGCATAAAATATTTGGGAAACAACCTGAAATAGCAAAGGAGTGGAACCTGGAAAATTGATCCATGCAGTCGTACGGCTCAATCCTCCTTGGATTCTGACCGGACGGCCTCAGTGGCAATTCCACCAGGAAAAATTGAGGTTAATCTGGCAGTCCTGGCAGCTTGGGGCTATTCAGTTCCAAGACTGACCGGGGCTCCCAGAAAATTTACGTGCCTTAACTGCTGCATTTTCCCCCGTCCCGAAAATCATTCCTTTTAAAACACATTTATGAAAATCTCTGTTTTAACTCAAAAAGGAACATTTTTAGGAGACCGCACACTACGCGCACCTTATATATCCTGTACACTTTGCACGCACGTCCCTTTAAACCCGGGTGGTTTTTCAGCTGCAGTCACGGACAGCCTTACGATGCTCCCGGGCGCGCACGGAATCGCCCCAAACTCCCCATGGCAGCCAGTGTCAACCAATGCACAGTCCGTGTCACACGTTTCAAAAAATCGTGACTTTTGGTTGGTTTTTGGTCTAGTCCGTGTCATATAGCCCAGTTGCATATCCCTGTAAAGGTCAAGCCTTAGTTCATAACAGAAGTCAAGATCTTTCGCTCAAGCGAAACTCTGCCGAAATTCCGACAAGGAAAAATCGGTAGAATCTTGACTCCGACATTGACTTTGACCTTGACCCGCACGGAATGCGTAAGAGTCGAGACCAAGTCCATGCCAAAAATCCAAAAGATCTTTCGCGCAAGCGGAGTTCTGCCAAAATTCCGACAAGGAAAAATTGGCAAGATCTTGGCCCGGCATTGACTTCGATTTTGACTCACGCACGGCGTATGCAACGAAGTTCAATGTGACACTGTGTCATCCGGCTTTTACCGCCCGACCCATGTCTATTATTTTCTCGGACATTACCGAAAAGTCAAAATGTCATTCGCGCAAGCGAAATTCCGCCGAAATTCCGTTAAGGCTGAAAGACGAGACTTTCCCGGTACTGCCTTGACTATAATCCGCATCGCTCGTGCGTTAAAAGTTCCTATGACCCACTAGACCCGTTAGGAGCGTTCTTCTCTCTCGGTTGGTGGGATTCGCGTGCCCTATAGGACCCTCGCCCGGGGCTGTCCACCCTGGGAGGTCGAAATACAGGTGGAATACGAGGGGCTTATAGACGTAGTGACGGAACCCACTGATCCAGGATCTAGAGTAGTTGCGAAAAAGAAGGGCAGAACCCCTTTTCCAACCAAATAGAAATAAATAAAAGACACTGTTTTAAGTAAACTTGAACAATTAACGGAATCATAATTGCATGGTCCTATCTCTGAAATCCCTAATCGAGACCTCCTCGGTCCGATTTCCGATTTTCCTGTCTCGACCTTTCATGGTCAAATCCCTAATCGAGACCTCCTCGGTCCGATTTCCGATTTTTCCTATCTCGACCTTTCATGGTCAAATCCCTAATCGAGACCTCCTCGGTCCGATTTCCGATTTTCCTGTCTCGACCTTTCATGGTCAAATCCCTAATCGAGACCTCCTCGGTCCGATTTCCGATTTTTCCTATCTCGACCTTTCATGGTCAAATCCCTAATCGAGACCTCCTCGGTCCGATTTCCGATTTTTCCTATCTCGACCTTTCATGGTCAAATCCCTAATCGAGACCTCCTCGGTCCGATCTCCGATATTCCCATCTCGACCTTTCGCGGTCAAATCCCTAGTCGAGACCTCCTCGGTCCGATCCCCAATTTTCAATCTTGACCTTTCAAGGTCTCTTCTTTTCCGATCAATTAGGATTAGGAGAAAATGTGTTTTAAGCAAAACTCAAGCGATAAGTGCATGTTACTTGAACCTTCAGCCTAAACACTTACCTTCAAGTCTAAACCTTACCTATCCCCGAGTCTAAACCTTGCCTATCCCTTTCCCGAAGCGAGAAAGAAGTGGGCGAGAATACCGGGTCAGCGGCTTTTCAGTGCAGAAAACCTTAGGCTCAGACAGTTCGGCAGAATCGTCAGTTTTGTCAGCTCAGAGAGTCAGAATGGCAGATTTGACAGAAAACAGTGAGGGTGCAGGAAATCAGATGGTTAGGAAGGAAGAGTTAGTCATGGCTTTGGAAAATGCCCATAAGGTTCATGAGGAACAGCAAGCCATGCTTATCGATGCACTCCGTCGTCATGGAATTCAGGTAACAGTTGAGTCGAACGGTTCTCTGGTAGTGGTCGAAGATGAGACTTCGGAGACAGTGATTTCAGTCCCTTCATCCTATAACCAAGACCTTCCATCCTACAGCCAGTACCTTCCCCCATCCACATACGATCCCTTGCCAAGGACCACTCCTCCTCCTCAGTCCTTTCCAACATCCCAGCTCATCAGGGTTCCATCGCCCTCAGCTCCTCAGAACGGATTGGGCTTCACCCCGCCTGTCCCCCAGTTTCAGCAATATCTGCCAGTTTATGCTCCAGCTTCACATAATCGGTTCGAGCTATGCGGCTATGTTCTGAAGCCCATATACCCATCTGAATGCAATCATGAGTTTGTAAGTACCCAAATCCGGATCGTCCAAATCCGTCAGAAAATTAACCGAAATCCGTTAACTGGCCCGCTCCAGGTTAACCGGAACTCGTTAAACTCCCCGTTGTCGTGCCAACGAGACGTCCCGGGACTGCCCCGTGCATCCCGACGTCGAACCGTACTTAACACGTGTCATCACACGTAAAAGTACGTCTTTCCCGAAAAAACGCACTTTTCGGCACTTTCCGGGGGCATTTCGGACATTTTCCGGACTGTTATTTTAAAAAACGGACAAAACCGGGACCGGGGAACGAACTCCCACATGGCTGGTGACTCATAGGGCACGTGGCAGCCATGCCACCTCCCTCTAGTCACTCTTCAATCACAAATCAAGGCCAAAAGACCAAAATACCCCTGATTTGCAAGCCAAGTCCGGCCGGACTCCCTGTGCACATTTTCTGAAATTGCCAGCAAGTCCTTCAAATTCTCAAAATACCACAAAACCCCCTGGATTCAGGCCAAGTCCGTCCGGACTCCTACTGCATTTTTCACCTATAAATAGAAATGGCTGTCAAAGCCAAAAGGAGGAACTTTTTACACCCCAAAATCACTCTACCCCACGGCCAAACTGATTTTCACCCCTTTCGAGCTCCCGTTTTGTCTCGATTCGCGTGAAACCTTCGTATTTCGATCAAATACGCCCCTTACCACTTCAAAACAACCTTTCGAACTACTTTCCGTGTCCCGTACACACCTTCCGAGCCAAAGGAGTCGACCCTAGCCATAGGTATAACTCCCTCTCTCTAAATCTCTCGTTTCATCTCGGTTTACGCGCCAGTCGCTACAACCATTTCGAACAACGTTTTCAAAATGTAGACGCCTCCGTCTAACGGGGTCCGATACGTTTTAGCCCCTCGATCCTCTTCTCTTTCCGTAAGAGAAGTAATCACGGGTTAAAACGGCGTTCCGACCCCGTTCCCTTTACTTTCTATCATTTACCAATTCCGGATCGATCGATCTGTTGATCGTCATTTAACTTCTGTCATTTACAATTCCGAGTCGTTTGACTCGTCGATCGTCATTTACAATTCCGAGCCGATTGGCTTCGTTGATCGTCATTTACGATTCCGGATCGTTTGATTCCGTTGACACTGCTTTAAATACTGTCATTTACAAGTCCGACCCGTTTGGATCGTGATAGTATTTACTTTTCAAAGTCCGAGTCGCAACCCGATTCGTTGATCGCATATCATTTAAAATGCATTTTTCCCATAAAAATCGTTAACAATGTAATGCCCGGTTGAAATTACCCGGATCCGAGCAGGCTTCGCAGCCCCGGCATCTGGCATCTTTCGCGTTGGAGCGATGTGTCTCGCCGCTTTTTTGTTTTTTTGTAGAGTCGCCACGCCGTTTTTATTAAGCCCAAAATATTGAAAAAGGGCATCAGTTTAAAGATAATTTTAAACTATTTTTGTGTGATGAGATTTTGAGTTCGGAGGTCAGATGACTCCCCGGGAAGAGAATATTAGAATATTAGAGTTCACCCGAGTAGCCTCGTAAAAACGAGTCTTTCGGATACCCCTAATATCCTTTAAATGTTGTGTGTGTGTGTGTGTGTGCTTTAAAAATGCATGCTGTATCGGATGTCTACATTGTATGCTATGTATGAAAATGTATTGAAATAGTAATGGAAGGAAGCCTTACCAATGTTGGTTCGCGTCTGTCTTCCGCTGGGGAATGGTGTTTGAGGTCGGAGTAGCGTTCCGGTACGGATCGGGATTGCTTCGGGAGATGCCGGTTGTCCGCGGACAGAGTTTCGGCGTGAGTTGAGGTTGCGGCCTGCGTTCGGGCAGGTTCGGCGTGCGTTGTGGTGGCAGGAGTCACTCGGGCAGTTTCGGCGTGGTTTGGGATCGTCGGTTTGACTCGGAAAGAGCCGGGACACCGTGGAAAGACCAGTGCAAGGCCTCGGAGTACCACGAGGGGCCTCAGAGTACCTCGAGAGTGCCTCGGGCAGCGCGGGAGCCGTCTCGGGAGCGCTCGGGAGGCTTCGGAGCACCACAAGGGGAGCTCGGAAGGCCTCGGAAGGATCCGAAAGGGGCCGGGAGTGCCTCAAGAGGACTTAGAGGGGAGCCAGAAGGCTAAGGGAGGAAGAGAGAAGAGGGAGGTGTGTCAAAATGAGGAGGGGGAGCCCTCTATTTATAGTAAAAATTTCGGAGCAAAGAGGTCCGTACGGACCTCCTTGGTTATCCAGAATTTTGGATTTCCTCGATTTGAGGGAATCTGCAATGATGGTGAATATTCTGGAATGATGATGTCCCCTGAGCAATAAGGTCCGTACGGACCATCTTGCATGCAAAGAGGTCCGTACGGACCAACTCTGCAGGGGAGTAATCATTTTCCCCGGGATTTGAGGGAATATTGTGGACTTTAAGGAGATTCAGTAATTATGACAACAAAGAGGTCCGTACGGACCAATATTGCTTTCCTAATTTCCTGAAAATTCCCGAAAGGTCCTTTTATCCCTTTTTATCCCGGAAAGGCTCCTCCCTTGGTTTGGTTGGGGGTTTGAGAGGGTTTTGAGAGGGTTTTGAGTGCCAGAGGTCTCCGAGACTGCGTTGATGAGTCTGCGGTGTTTCCCGTGTGTTTGAAAGGGGGTGATCCAGATTGGGGTACTTACAGAAGCCCCTCGACGATGTCACTTATGAAAGAAGTGGGGTCGCCGATAAGATAAGGGTCCTAATCTGGATCGCGTGCTGGGAGAGGAAGTGACCGTGAGGGTCAATGTGAGGACGTGGTGGTGTCCTTTTGTGTGACCGTTTAGGTCAATAGGCTGGACCCTGTGATAGGATTCCTACGTATCCCTGGCGGGAATCAAGCCTGGCCGTAGTTCGGGTGTGGGGTGAGTGTTTTTGTGAATGCGGGCGTGGTGGTGCCCTGAAGTGTCGTGTGACCGCCGAGGTCAGTGGTGAGGATGTGGTGGTGTCCTGGGTGACCGCATAGGTCGATGGGAAGGACGTGGTGGTGTCCTAGGTGACCGTATAGGTCGATGGCTGGACCCTGTGATAGGATTCCTACGTATCCCTGGCGGGAATCAAGCCTGGTCGTAGTTCAGAGGTCGTGAATTTGTGAGTGCGGGCGTGGTGGTGCCCTGAAGTGTCGTGTGACCGCCGAGGTCAGTGGTAAGGACGTGGTGGTGTCCTAAGATGTGGTGACCGCCGAGGTCAATTGTGAGGACGTGGTGGCGTCCTGGGATGGAAATTTTACGATTTTCCTAATCGGGTGGTTTAAGGCCTTCCGGGCCGGAGATAGAGTGAGGACTTGAATCGTCTTCTGATTGCGGTTGGTGCCACGCTGGAGGACTTTGAATCGTCTTCTGGCGGCGGTTGGTGCCACGCTGGAGGACTTTGAATCGTCTTCTGGCGGCGGTTGGTGCCACGCTGGAGGACTTTGAATCGTCTTCTGGCGGCGGTTGATGCCACGCTGGAGGACTTTGAATCGTCTTCTAGCCGCAGTTGATGTAATGCGCGAGGACTTTGAATCGTCTTCTAGCCGCAGTTGATGTAATGCGCGAGGACTTTGAATCGTCTTCTAGCCGCAGTTGATGTAATGCGCGAGGACTTTGAATCGTCTTCTAGCCGCAGTTGATGTAATGCGCGAGGACTTTGAATCGTCTTCTAGCCGTAGCTGTGGAGGCGCGGTCGCCTTGTGCTTCGAGAGGCGTAGATGCCTTTGTGTTTTTGCATGTTGAGTAGAAGGTTGGACTTACGATGGACCGCGTGCTTGCGTTGCCGTTGAAGTGGGCGAGGATGACGGGTGATTGCTTCCCCATTTGGCGTTTTGGAGGCGCTTCGTGCCTTGGGACTCAGTACTGAGGTGTCAGCTCCTTCTTGTGCTTGTTTTGCCGTTGAGTGGGCAAGGATGATGATCAAGGTGCCGGGGATATGCAGCCTTGTATGACTTCCCTTTGACTTGTTGGGGAGGAGCTCGGGCTTGCTTTGATGGCCGTGCTTGCGCCGCCGTCAAGTGGGCGAGGACCGGTCTTACGTCGATCACGGTGCTTGAATTGTCTGGGGATGCGTGACCTTGTAGGGACCCTTTTCTGTTGGGAAGATGACTTGGATCTCTTTTGAGGGCCAAAGTGGTTGAGTTGTCGTTGAGCGTTTGGAGGCGTCTTGTGCCTTGATATTCGTGGCCGGGAGGTGTCGCTCCTTCTTGAATTGCCGTCGGGCGTTTTGGAGGCGTCTCGTGCCTTGATATTCGTACCGAGGTGTTGGCTCCTTCTTGAATTGCCGCTGAGCTGGCGAGGACCGGTCTTTCGTTGATGGCCAGCGGTTGAATTGCCGTTGAAGGGCGAGGACCGGTCTTACGTTGATGGCCTGGGGATTGAATTGCCGTTGAAGTGGCGAGGACCGGTCTTATGCCGACGGCCGGGATTGGAATTGCCGCCGAAGTGGCGAGGACCGGTCTTACGTTGATGGCCGGGGATTGAATTGCCGCTGAAGTGGCGAGGACCGGTCTTACGCCGACTGGCCGGGATTGAATTGCCGCTGAAGTGGGCGAGGACCGGTCTTACGTTGATGGCCGGGGATTGAATTGCCGTTGAAGGGCGAGACCGGTCTTACGCCGACGGCCTGGTTGAATTGCCGTTGAAGTGGGCGAGAACCGGTCTTACGCCGACGGCCGGGGATTGAATTGCCGCCGAAGTGGCGAGGACCGGTCTTACGTTGATGGCCGGGGATTGAATTGCCATTGAAGTGGGCGAGACCGTCTTACGCCTCGAGCCGTGGTCAATTGCCGTTGAAGTGGGCGAGGACCGGTCTTACGCCGACGGCCGGTGGTTGAATTGCCGTTGAAGCGGGCGAGACCGGTCTTACGCCGACGGCCGGTGATTGAATTGCCGTTGAAGTGGGCGAGACCGGTCTTACGCCGACGGCCGGTGGTCAATTGCCGCTGAAGGGCGAGGACCGGTCTTACGCCGACGGCCGGGATTGAATTGCCGTTGAAGTGGCGAGGGACCGGTCTTACGCTGACGGCCGGGGATTGAATTGCCGTTGAAGTGGGCGAGGACCGGTCTTACGTTGATGGTCGGGGATTGAATTGCCGTTGAAGTGGGCGAGGACCGGGTCTTACGCCGACGGCCGTGGTTGGAATTGCCATGAAGCTGGGCGAGGACCGGGTCTTACGCCGACGGCCTGGTTGAGTTGCCGTTGAAGTGGCGAGACCAGTCTTACGTTGATGGCCGGGATTGAATTGAAGGGTTAGGGACCATTCGCACTTGGATTTGCTGGAAAAGGCCTGTAGGACGCCAGGGCAAAGATTATAAGGGCAGAAAGTAATTTGGCCACCCCTTCGCAAAGAGGTCCGTATCGGACCAATTCCTGTTGCAAAGAGGTCCGTACGGACCACTTTGGCTTTTTTACAGCCTGTGTTTTGACCGGGTTAAATAACCGAGGCCCCCACTTCTTCTTCTTCCAAAGCGTAAACCAAAGGAGAGAGAGAGGAAAAAAACCTCCATTGTTAACCAAAATTCCCCATTTTTCGCTTGAATTGCTTGCCATGGCGGAAGGATCTCGAAGGAGTCGTCGTCAACGCAGTCAAGAAGTGGTCGAGCAACGGATGGAGCTTCAAAGAAATTGGATTTCGTTCGTTCCATCTTCGAAGAATCCGGATGTCTTGTATCCGAATCCGGAGGTGCACAATCGTCGCTCCATGAACGTCGGGGAGGTAAGAAATCTGTTCCGTTTGATTCCCTCGCTCAAATTTTTGAATGCTAGAACTAGGTTTTAGTTTTTCGCATTTTTGAATTTTTTTGTTATTATTTTATGCCTTTTTGTGAAATTCTTGATGAATTGTTGAAAATGGACATGTAAAAATTGTGGGTATGTGTATTTTGTGCAGAAATGTGTAGATTAGCTCTTATTTGTGAAAATAAAGTGCCTATCTAGTGAATTGCATGCTTTGGTGTTTTGTACCTAATGCTATTTATGTATGTACATTGTGAGAAAATTTGTCGTGTAGTGACAAATTTTGTGAAAAAGGTGACATGTGCCGTATTTTGTGACGGGTTATATGTGAAAGTGTGTGCCGTGTAGGGACGGATTTTTCTTTTAAAAATGTGCTATATAGTGTGTGCCGTGTTTTTGGGTGACGGACTCTGTGGGGAAAATATGTGCAATATGTGCCGTGTTTTTGTGACGGGTTATATGTGAAAGTGTGTGCCGTGTAGGGACGGATCTTTTTTTTTTTTTTGAAAATGTGTCGTGTAGGGTTTAATCCCCCCCCTTTTTTTTCTTTTGAGAAAATGTGTACAGTGGGTGCCGTGTTTTTGTGACGGACTGCATGGGAAAAATTATATGCATGATATATGTGAAAATTATGTGCAATGTTTTATATTAAGTACTGTGATTGACGTACCTTTGCTGTGTTTACCTGCAGGATGCGGGGCTTATGGCCGGGAAGGCCAAGAGGATGAAGACTCGGGGATCGCTCGAGGTCAGTTGGTTGAGCCGCGGCGCCGGATGCCCGATATTTCCGTGGACGGCAGGGCCAGGTCCCCTGAGGCCGGTTTATGCTTCTCGGCCTCGGGTGTGTTCGTTGGAGAACCCGGGCCGGGGTTTTCGACACGAGGAAGAACAAGAGCGTCTTCCTCGGCCTTTCGAGTACCGGTGGGATACCACCCACACCTTCCATCCGAGCCGGGAGAGGTGGACGTGACGCCGACCGACTTTGCTGCGATTACCGGCTTTCCTTCAAAGGAGGGCCGGCACGCGGAGGGATATGTGATCTCCGATGTGGTGTCGACCGAGCCGGGCTTTGAGCCTCGTCCTCGTTAGGGCCCTGGGATGCCGTGATAGCGACGTGAGCCGAGGATCACGCGCACGGGGCCTACATCCGAGGTACCGGCCAGGTGACGGCGGAGTTAGCCTGGGCGCGCTCCTTTTGTGGTATGCACCGTCCGAGACTTTGTTCTCGAACCACGCGACCGCGGCTCCCTTTGCTTTGTTGGAGAGCTTGATTGGACTCGGATAGTGGTCTCGTGATATTGCTTGGGGCGAGGCAGCTTGGCCGAGCTCTACTTCTCCTCGGACCGGCTTACGGTGCGCGCCGTCATTCGGGCCTGCGTTTCTGACTTTGCTCGGGAGGTATGATTGTCTTGCTATTTTTTTTTGATTTAGCAGTCTGTTGTTTCTCCATTGTCTTTTGCGCTGAGCCTTCTCTCTTTTTTTTTTCACAGTGTGGTTTTATGAGGTTTTCCCAAGTGCTTCCCGTGGGATAGAGATCCGGGTGTTGCCGCGCATCCTGGGCTATGTGTTGGGCCGGGCTCGTACGGCGAGGAAGAGGAGGACCACAGGGGGAAGCTCACCATCGCCACGGGATGTGCAGGAGCTGTCCTGGAGAGAGATAGCCGAGGGGTTTGTCTTGTTCCCGTGGACTCGGTATGAGGGGGGAGTTTGAGGGGGCTCCCGAGGTGACGCCGCGGAAGATGCCGCGGGGCTTCGACCTGCGATGTTATGTACTGGGAGCGGGTCTTCGGGCAAAGATGGCCCGGTGTGCTTCCCGTGGCTCCGAGGGACCCTCCCTTTGGGATGCTTGATCTCCGGGACATGGATGTGCTTGACTTTGAGAGGGACCTTGGCGGTGTGGGTGCCGAGGAGTTCATCTTGTATGGAGAGGAGTACGGGGCCTTCGTGAGGAGGAAGCTGAGGACGCCGCAGTGCTTGGCGCGGGAGAGAGGTAGGCGCCGCAGGCTCCCCATAGGTTCCGATGCCTGGGACCGGATTTCACGTGCGTCCGCGGGGACGGATCGAGGAGGAGGGTGTCTCGCAGCTCGTTCCGGAGCAGGCTCCCGTCGCATACAGAAGTCAGACCCCGATAGATCGGTGAGTGTGCCGACTCTTTTCCATCTTGGCATCTTTTCGTATTTTTCTCTTTTTGTTGTTGAGTATAACCGTATTCTTGCGAGCGTTTCCTTTGTGTGCAGTCCCGGGAGAGCTTATGATATGCCGACTCGCTACGTGGCAACGTTGCCTTCGCTAAGAAGATGGCGTCGAAGATGTCTTGCCGGTCTCGCGTCGTGTGCCGCCGCACGAGCCTATGCCTTCGAGGCACTCGTGGACGTTCCTCCGCCTAGAGCCGAGCCTGAGCCGCAGCGGGAGAGGGGCCCTTTGAGGGCGGCATAGCATGGATGCCGGACGTCTTCGAGCCGCAGGCCTTCGAGGGAGCAGCTCTTTATCGGCTCATGCCTCCGCATGGTGCACAGGCGAGGGTTCCTCGAGCCTTCTTTCTTTGATCCTTTCGCGGATTTGATCCTTCCGAGTACTTTTCGTGGGAGCCTGGCGGGTGCTCTGTTTCCGACGACGAGGATGTGACGGCGAGTTCGCCGATGCCCGACTTTTCTTTGGAGGACCTCGGCGAGGATGAGGATGCCGAGGATTCCGATTAGTATTCATTTGCTTTCCTCTTTTCATATCCCTCCACTTTTTTTTTGTTTAGCAATGACATTTATTGGTACTGTAATAAACACATGTATTTGCATGGGCAAACAACATTTTATTTTAAGATGTAATGTCATTTATTTTTGTGATTCCCGGAATTGTCCTAGAAATTGTTGCTATTATTATTTTTTTTTATTTTCAGTGCATGCCAGCGGGCTGAGAGTGCATTTGTGGGTAGTGTATGTTGCAGGAATGGCTTTGGCCGTTGCTTGGGCGCTTTGGAGCAAGGTTTTGCCGAGGACAGGGCTTTTGTACCGTTTGTCGGGAAATGGGTTCCGTTTGCAAGGAGGTCCGCACGGACATACTTAGCATGCAAAGAGGTCCGTACGGACCAACCTTGCTTTTGGGAAGGACATAAATGCTTTCCCAAAGGTCCGGTTCTTCCTCATTTCCCCATTTTGCACCATTTTCGAGCTTTCTTCCCCATTTTCTCTAGGGAACCTCCATTTTTGCCATGGATTCTTCGTACGTCCCTAGAATTTTGCCGAGGCTTTCGCAGAGAGGCAAGCACACTTCCTTGAGCAAATGAAAACGTGGATGCGGCGCCGTATGAGGCATCGTAGACGGGCTTTCGAGGTAAGGTTTCGTCTTTGCTCTGGCTGGTCTTTTAAGGAGTTGGTTCCCGATTGGGATTTGCTGCGGGCCGCCGCGAAGCTCCTGGGATGTTAGGAGGCACGTGTACTGTTTCTCCTATAATGAAATGGTGCCCACTTTTGAGGATTTTCGGCTTTGATTGGAGGACCGGAGGTGGAGGCCATCTCGCTTCCTTTCGATTGGTGGTCCCGCGCAGCGTGAAGCTTGCGACTTTCTTCGTGCTTCGTTGGAAGAAGTGCAGGCATGATCCTTGATTCGGGTCATATCGAAGCATTTCGAGCCGCCGAGCGTTTCATGGTTGATGATGAGAGTGACGTCTCTTGGGATGTATTTGCCTTGTGCGTGATGGCGACGCTTTTTCCGGTCGCCTCCTTGGCATTTGTGATGGCGCTTTGCTAGATGTGGTAGGCACTCAGCAGAGCTGGAGAGAGGATATTGTCCCGTTGGTGCCGGGGAGACTCTTCATGGTATCGACCGTCCTGCACGCGACCGGGGATCGTTTTTATGAGAGGGGGAAGCCCCGCTTGCTCACCTCAAGGCTGCGAGAGAGACTTCAGGCCATGTCCGAGGCTCCGACGCTGTTTAGCCCGTGGTCATTTGCTCGCCGACCTCTTGCGTTGATATGGATCACCCGCCCGGGAGAGATGGATGGCACACCTTGGTACGCATCGACTCGGCCGGGTGGGTTCCGCACCGGAGGATTGAGACTAGTGAGGGTCTTGCAGAAGGGTCCTACGTTGTCGAGTTCCAGGTTTGTCTTGGTCCTCCTTCTATATTCGTCGCTTGTTTCCTGCCGGCGGTTTGGGATGAAGCAGAGCCTTTGTTGCGGCTGGGATGACCTTGCTACCGTGGAGGTAGTTCCTCTGTATGGCGCCTTCAGTGCCTTCTTGTATTTTCTCGAGGGTATGGAAGTATTCCGCTTTCCTCTCCCGTGGTACTCCTTAGACGCTTCTGGGAGCGTTGTATGACGACTCGCATCTCGGCCCGGTATGAGCAACAAGTGTTGGGCAGTCCCAAGTGGTCTCGGGAGAGCGTGCGCGATTCTGGGACCCTAGCCGTCAGTGTACTATTGCCTTAGAGTTCCAAAGCTCCGTCCGACCCTTTCGATGTGACGGGAGACACTTTGTTTGGACTACGAGACTAGAGTTGACCGACCGACAGGGAGAGGTCCTCTTTACGCACTCGCAGGGAGGAGATCCGAGCCGAAGCACGGGCGAATGAAGCCCCGAGAGCTACTCGGATTATTTGACTCTACGGGGAGGACCCCGGGATCTCTGACCGAGACGCAGAGTTGGTTCACGTGAGCGAAAGTTAAGACTCGCCGGATCGAGGGAAGAAAGGAAAGAATGGCGAGGGGACAAGCGCAGACGGGCGTGAATGACCTCCTAGGTATCCATTCATTGCATTTGCAAACACATTATTTGTTAAATGTATTAAGTCTTCTTTAGCATGTTGTGAACTTGAGAGTAGACCGTGCTTGAACTCATCAAGAAATGTTGTAACCAAGTTAGTGATTTGTGATTTACTTTTAAAGCTTTGTCGAGACGCAAGATCTCTTGTTTGCCTTTGCTTCGTTGTGCACTTTGTCGGCGTCCGTTCGAACTTCTTCTCAGTTGCATTTGCGGACCGAAGGGCCTGGGCCATGACGGCAATCTCCTTTGCGAGGCTTTCAGGTTTGGGCCGAGAGGTTGAATGCTCCTCGACAAGTCGTTTTGACGGTCTTTTCGTAGCTTCCTTGCCTTTTGTTGGCGTCGGGCTCTTGACCTCTTTTTTGCAAGCTCTTCGCTTGAGCTTCTTTTGTTGTTTTTTTTGTGAGCCCTTGCTCGAGCTCTCTTTTTTTTTGTGAGCCTCGCTCGAGCTCTCTTTTTTTTATTTATTTTTTATTTTTTTTGTGAGCCCTTGCTCGAGCTCTCTTTTTTTTTTTTTTTGAAGCGCGTGAGGGCGAAGACAAGCCCCCGGCTTGGGAACAACATGAGTCGGGCCGTTTGATGCCGAGTGACCCTCGGATGTCCTTTGATGTTGCCGCCGTCGTTTGACTTGGTCGAGGTGATCAGTTGGGGCGTGTTCTTGAAAAGTGCGTAGCTTGATGGAGGTCTTGATTGACATTCAAACTTTTGACTTTTTGTGTATTTTTAGACCGGACCAATTAAGGTTGCCTACGTCTCCCGAACTAGAGGGCTCAGTTCTGCGTAGTTCGACACTACATGGAGTGCCAAGAGATGCACAAATGCTCTTCTTCGTGCGAAGTATCTCGCGAAGTTTGCTTCCGTTGACTGGGTTCATGAAGGGATTGCCGTCTAGGTCTCGTTAGCTTCATGGCGCCTCCGGAGAAGATCTTTGAACCACGAAAGGGCCGATCCATGTGGGTTCCCATTTTCCCAGCTGGTTGGTTCGAGTGGGAGGCTTTTTCTTTGAGTACAAGGTCACCTTCCCCGATGTCTCGGATTTGACTTTCTTGTCGAAAGCTCTAGCCATCCCGCTTTGATAGGCTCGGACGTGTTCCATGGCCTTTAGTCGTCGCTCGTCTAGCAGAGCCAATTCGTCATGTCGGCTTCGAGCCATTCGACTTCGTTGATGTCATTTTCCAAGAGCACTCGAGTGAGGGAATTTCCACTCGACGGGAAGGATCGCTTCCATCCCGTAGGTCGCGGCAAATGGGGTTTCTCCCGTGGCCGTTTCGACCGATGTGCGGTAGCACCAAAGTGCAGGTGCAGCTTCTGGGCCAATCTCGCCTCTGGGTGGTCATTTTTCTGATGATCCGCTCGAGGGTTTTGTTTGTCGCTTCCACTCGGCGCCGTTTGTTTGTGGCCTGTAGGAGAAGATTTGTGACGTGTGATCTTGAATTCAGCCAAATAGCTGTCGACCCTTCGAAGTGTGAGCCGCTGTCCTGATATGGCCTCATTTGGGATGCCGTACGGCGCATGATGTTTTCTTTGAGGAAATGCGCGACCTTCTTGGAGGTGAGTACCTTGTAGGACTTGGCTTCGACCCATTTGGTGAAGTAGTCGATGGCTACTAAGATGAACTCGTGACCGTTGCCGCTCCGGGCGGAGCGATTTTCCCGATGACGTCAATTCCCAAGTGGCAAAGGGCCAAGGTGTAGTCATGCAAGAGAGATCGTGGGTGGTAGATGATTGAGGTTGGAGAACCGTTGGCACTTGTCGCAGCTTTCTGACAAAGTGGATGCAATCTCGCTCCATGGAGATCCAAGAGTAGCCCATCCTGAGAATGATTTGCATCGTGGCTCGCATTCATGTGGGGACCGCAAGCCCCATTGTGGACTTCGTTCATGAACTTGTTTGCTTCTTCTTGGACTCGACGCAACAGAGTGGCCCATGGTAGCTTTCTTGTATAGCATGTCCCCGAGGATGACGAAGTGAGAGGTGAGGCGTTTTAGGGCCATGATGCTCTTGGTTTTGACCCCTTCTGTGTGTGGGTCTTCCTTGTTCATGAAGGTGGTTTCCCGCTCTTGAGGTATTGGAAAATCTTGGTTTATGCTGGAAATGGCGTCGGACTTGCGTCTCTCTTTGGCTCTTCAAAGAATCTTGCAAATCGTTGTGATTAAAACCTTCTCAAGAGGCAACTTGGGCCCGGTTTTTCTCTCGTTTGACAACATGCTTAAAGATGTGCTTAATGTATTGTTCGCTTAATGTGTCTGCTTCTTTATCAAGTGAATCGTTATTAACTGTTTGTGTGTTAGTTAATTTATCGCTGTTAAAGATGCAATGAGAGGATACTTGAAAGATCGAAGCATTCATTAAGAGCATACGGGAATACATTATTGGCAATGAGTTCGTAATCTTCCGGCGTGAGGCCATCGATGACTCGAGAGACTCAAATTCAAAGCTAATGGACTCAGATGAGTTTTGACACTAGACTCTAGGACTCGAGGGGTCGACCAAGTTGTTCGATCATGTCCTTTTTTTGGCCGGGCAAGTAGGTCCTGTGAGAATGTGGCCCAGCTTATTGAGTGGCAATGAGCTTGATAGGAGATGGGGCTTGAAAGGCTTTATGTCACCGTTCCCGATCATTGCTATCACAGAAGTTAATCGAAACAAAATCGATTAGATCCTGCATCTCGATTTCTTCTTTGAAGAGCAGGAGCAGTGGGTTCTGTCCCAAGCATCGTCTCGCGGAGTCTCTTGCTTTTGTCTTGGGCATTACTAGCTCGAATGCAGACTCGTCCCGTTTGTTGAAGGCAGGAGTGTTGACAGAGAGTTTTTCGAGTTCTTCTGCCAAAGAGGGGGTTTTCCCGAACCAAAATTTGTTGTGAATAGTGGTGGTTGTGGATCCCGGGCAGGCGTGTGTCGAGGAATGCTCTTCGGACAGGATTTGGCTTCGAGGCCTCGAATCTTGCCAGGTTTTACTGGAGCTTGTCCATGGTTGTCGCCGCCTTTGCTGCGCCGATCGCCCTCTGTTCCCTTTTCTCAATCTTCTTCAAGTTGTCGGCCTTCTTTTGTGAAGTACTTGGTCATGTCGAAGCCAGGGTGACGAAGATCGGAGATGGCTTGCAAGCCTCTTTTGTTATCTGTGGAGCGCTGTGCAGCTCGCTTGTCCTCCGCAATGTGTTCGGGAGTAGGAGAGTATCCTGTGCCGTGCAGGTATTCTCGTTCTTTGATATTGATGATCCGCTGAGTGCCCCGATGGCGTTTTCCCAAACCGAGCCCTCGGGATGTAGTTCATGTGCTTCATCATTTTCATCTGGGGAGGAATCTTGTCCCAAATCAAAGGCAAATCTATGTGGCACACCTGGGCCTTTGGGCTCGATGGTGAACCCCGTGAGCATCATGCCGTCATCATCGTGTTTGATCTCTAAAACCGGGACGCCGTTGGTGTCGGTCCTTTCAGTGACTATGTCTGTCGCCGTAGATGATGGTCGATCTCGTTCTTGGATGAACTTTACGCATTGATGGAGAGTAGATGCCACCCCATTGATCCGATGTAGCCAAGGGCGTCCCAAAATGGCAGTGAAGGTGATCGGGATGTCGATGGAATTGGAAGTCTGTCGGGACCATTTGTTTTCCGAACCACAAGTTCAAGGTGGCTATTCCCAAGACCGGGCGGGATGTTTGAGTCGTATGCCTTGATTGCTCGAGTCGAGGGTTTTAGATCGCTTGCTTTGATCCCTAGCAAATCCATCATTTTGGCCGGAAGGACGTTCATGGATGATCCCCCATCTACCAACACTGTGGGAGACGACGCTCGTCCCGCTTGAACTGTTATGTAGAGAGGCTCGTTGTGGTCGCCCCCAAATTTTGGAAGATCGAGCTCGCGAAGGTGATGATATTACCGTAATTGACGTTGCCAATCATCTCGAACCGCTTTATCGTGTGTCACCGTGATGGGAACCATGGTCTCGGCCAAGCTTTCTTCCAACTTGAGCTTGTGCGGGTAAGATGAAGTGAGTAAGGACCAGAGCGAGATGTTAGCCTCGAGTGCGCTTGAGCCGTGTCAAGACAGATCTTCAAATTGGGTCCAAGGTTTCGGCTTCTTTGGCGTAGTGGTCCCTTTTCGCCCGTGGCTCGATATGGTCGGCCTTTTGTCTCGTCCGTGGAGGATTCATCGGGATTTGACCGAACGTGTCGTAACATTCACCTCGGACTTATGGTTTTGCTTGTCTCTCCTATTTCGTAGCGGGAGGAGCCTCGATTGGCGTAAGGCCGCATCGCGCATTTCAATTCGTTCACCGTCATGGCTTTTACCGAAGCATCAATAGTGGCTTTGAGATCTTCCCAAGACAGGGTTGGATTATCTGGACCTTCGGGTCTTCGGTGGCGGTGCGAAGCTCGTCCCACTCGATCATGGAGCAAACATTGCCGTGGCCCCGTGCGTAACTAGGGCCGGGAGATTTGCTGGAGTAGATGACATAGTAGTCAACTTTCCCGAGGGTTCTCCAAGGGTTCCGACCGTGGGATCACCGGATTCATACCTCTTTTTCAGTTTTTGTTGAGAAGATAGCTTCTTCTTTCGTCGAGGACGGCCCTCGTTCATCGCATCCCGGAATTCCATTTCCAGCACAAGCACCGCAATCGCAGACGTCCCACCAGCATGTGTTCGTTGTTCGGCGGTGGTATCGGGACCTCGTGAGGCCGGATGGGCAAGCTTTCCTCTCGAAGGTCTTGTGGTCTTACGTCATAACCGCATGGCTCGTACGAGGGTAACAGTTGACTTCGGGAGACAATGAGAGATGTTAGAGGTCAGAGCGGTCATGGCTTGGGAAGCCCTGTAGTAGTCGGGTGGCTAAGGTTCCGAAGTGGTGCATGGCACCTTCGATCCAGGCTTGTTGCTCACCTTGACGTTTCTCAATAGCCATGAGGACCCGCCAAACTTCTTCCAAATGTTGGGAAATTTCTTGGGGGTAAGGTCCCGTTCTCATCGTTGTTATCCACCGACTTGGCCATGGGAATTGACGGACCGTCCCGGTGACAGAGGTGGGAAGGAGGTAGGACCTGCCGTTTTGACACTAGGAGACGGGTTCCTCGGTACTCTCGACCACTCTCTCGTTAGCCGGGAGGGGGCGACGGGCAAGGTTTAGACACGGGAATGGCCTAACGGGAAAAAAGGGGAAAACTCACGTGGCACGCGGTTTCCGTTTCTTTTATTTTTGATTTTTTTTTGTTGTTTTAATTTACTTAAAACATGTTTTCTCGTAATCCTAGGTAGGTTGGAAAAGATTGCTCTTCTTTTTCGCAACTATGCTAGATCCCGGGTCAGCCGGAGACCATCTCGCGCGGCTATAAGCCCTCGTTTTTGCACCCGTATTTCGACATCCCAGGTGGACAGCCCTGTGCGAGGGTCCTATAGTGCAAGCGGTTTCCACCGGCCTAAAAGAAAATCGAACCTAAGGACCGAGCCTGCCATGTTCGTTTTGATGCGTTAGCCATGTGAATAGTGAACCGAGCCGGCCACTAAGTCAAGATCGTGTCAAGAGTTCGGCATGACCTCTCTCTTACTTGCTTGCGCAAAGGATCCGTGACGTTGGGCGTTGGATGGGTCATATCGTCATGGCCGACGTATCAAAGGCGTGATGACATGGTGTCATGCGAGCATGGATGTATATCCGGACGGAACATCGTCTCGGTAGCTTCGGAAATCAAGATCGTGTCAAGATTTTAGCATGACCTTTCATCACTTTGCTTGCGCAAGGGATCTTGAGTTCCGAGCCTTGACTCGTAAAATGGCCTAAGCATGGTATATGTATCCAGCCGTATGACACCGGACCGGGTAAAACCAACCGAGTCCGGACAGAGTGTGACTCAAGACTCAAACGTGTGGTTGACGCCTGCTAGGACGGGATGTTTGGAATGATCCCGTGCGCATCCAAGAGGCCTAGGAAGACCTAACGGACTACAACCGAGACCACTCCGGTTAAGGGTCAGAGTGTGCAGCCAGATCCGAGGCAAAGAAAGGCGCGTAGCGTGCGGTGTAACCGAGGCAAAGAAAGGCAGTAGGCGGTCTCTAAAATTCCCTTTTCTCGAGTAAAATAGAAGTTTTTGAAGAATTTTAAATGTATGCAAAGATGTATATTGATGCATTTTTTTTGTATTTTTATTTTTTTGTAAAATAAAAACGAAGCACGTGCACACACACACAACAAGCTTAAAGGAAGGGGTAAAATGAAAGTTTGACCCTCATCATCGCTTTAAAAATCTTTTGTTTTGTTTAAAAGTTTTTAAAACAAAATATTCTCCCCTGTACAGAGTCGCCAACCGAAATTACCCGGATCCGAGCAGTTTCGCAGCCCGGCATCCGGCATCTTTCGCGTTGGAGCGATGTGTCTCGCCGCTTTTTTGTTTTTTTTTTGCAGAGTCGCCACGCCGTTTTTATTAAGCCCAAAACATTGAAAAAGGGCACGCTTAAAGATAATTTTAAACTGCTTTTGTGTGATGAGATTTTGAGTTCGGAGGTCGATGACTCCCTAGAAGAGAATATTAGAATATTAGAGCTCACCCGAGTAGCCTCGTAGGGAAAAACGAGTCTTTCGGATACCCCTAATATCCTTTAAATGTTGTGTGTGTGTGTGTGTGCGCTTTTAAAAATGCATGCTGTATCGGATGTCTACATTGTATGCTATGTATGAAAATGTATTAAAATAGTAATGGAAGGAAGCCTTACCAATGTTGGTTCGCGTCTGTCTTCCGCTGGGGAAGGGTGTTTGAGGTCTGAGTAGCTCCTGGGTACGGATCGGGATTGCTTCGGGAGATGCCGGCTGTCCGCGACGCAGTTTCGGCGTGAGTTGAGGTTGCAGCTACGTTCGGGCAGAGGTTCGGCGTGCGTGGGGATCGTCGGGATCACTCGTGCGCAGGTTCGGCGTGCGTTGTGGTGGCAGGAGTCACTCTGGGCAGAGTTTCGGCGTGGTTTGGGATCGCTTCGGTTTGACTCGGAAAGAGCCGGACACCGTGGAAAGACCAGCAAGGCCTCTGAGTACCACGAGGGGCCTCAGAGTACCTCGAGAGTGCCTCGGGGCAGCGCGGAGCGTCTCGGGAGCGCTCGGAGGCTTCTGAGCACCACAAGGGAGCTCTAAGGCCTCTAAGGATCCGAAAGGGGCCGGGAGTGCCTCAAGAGGACTTAGAGGGGAGCCAGAAGGCTAAGGGAGGAAGAGAGAAGAGGGAGGTGTGTCAAAATGAGGAGGGGGAGCCCTCTATTTATAGTAAAAATTTCGGAGCAAAGAGGTCCGTACGGACCTCCTTGGTTATCCAGAATTTTGGATTTCCTCGATTTGAGGGAATCTGCAATGATGGTGAATATTCGGAATGATGATGTCCCCTCGAAAGCAATAAGGTCCGTACGGACCATCTTGCATGCAAAGAGGTCCGTACGGACCAACTCTGCAGGAGTAATCATTTTCCCGGATTTGAGGGAATATTGTGGACTTTAAGGAGATTCAAGTAAGAATTATGACAACAAAGAGGTCCGTACGGACCAATATTGCTTTCCTAATTTCCTGAAAATTCCCGAAAGGTCCTTTTATCCCTTTTTATCCCGGAAAGGCTCCTCCCTTGGTTTGGTTGGGGGTTTGAGAGGGTTTTGAGAGGGTTTTGAGTGCCAGAGGTCTCCGAGACTGCGTTGATGAGTCTGCGGTGTTTCCCGTGTGTTTGAAAGGGGGTGATCCAGATTGGGGTACTTACACCGGTTCAAAACCGGAGTTCGTCCTTCGAACTCTCTTTCAAAACGCGCGAAATGACGTTTGGCCTCCAAACGCTCATCTTCAAACTAAAAGCCGCCATTTGACATTTCGAATCATTTAATATGCATTTTTCCCTTAAAAATCGTTAACAATGACATTCCCGGTTCAAAAAACCGGAGTTCGACCTTCGAACTCCTTTTCAAAATCAAAATCGACGTTTGCCACGCAAATGCTCATTTCAAACTCAAAGTCGACGTTTGCCACGCAAACGCTCATTTCAAACTCAAAATCGACGTTTGCCATGCAAACGCTCATTTCCGTCTCAAAATCGACGTTTGCCACGCAAACGCTCATTTCAAACCCAAAGTCGACGTTTGCCACGCAAACGCTCTTTTCAAACTCAAAACCGACGTTTGTCATTCAAACGCTCGTCTTTTCAAACAAAGTCACCTAATCAACGTTTGACATTCAAACCAAGATTAAGCTTGTCATTCAAGCCCCCATTTCAAAACACACACACACACAAACACATGTTTTTCGAGAAAGGTAGAAAGACTCGTCATGCGAGGCGTTTCGGGCGATCTCGTAATACTCTACCCGAAACGTAACGTGACCTCCGAACCTAACAATCTCTGGTACTAAAAAGCTTTTTACTCGTTTTTGCTGCCAATAAAAATGATCCCCGTTTTCAAAGCTTTTTCCTAAGTTTTTGCTACCAATAAAAACGACACCATTTTCAATAGCCGTTTCTCAACGTTTGGGCTCAAAATACAAAAACCGCGTGGCGACTCCTCATTTTTTCCTTCCCATGAAGCGAGGTCTCAGACACCAACCCCTCCGCGAAAGACAACCGCGTTTGCGCCCGCGCGAAATCCCGGTAATTTCGGGCGACTCTGGGACAAGATACTTTTTTCAAAACTACCGTTGTTTTCTAAAAAGCCTTCCGTGGGTCAAACTTTCGTTTACCCTTCCTCGTTTTCGTGTGTGTGAGTTCCTTTAAACCTCGAACGGTTTTTGTTTCGAAAGGCATTACATTGTCAACTTTTCAAAATCATACCATGTTTGTGCATCCCCATTCATGCTTGATTCTCATCGTCGTCTTTGAACTGCATCATGAATTCTTTAAGACACATTCGAAAAAAAATCTCGTTTTACTCGGAAAAGAATTTTAGTGACCGCACACTACGCGCACTTGTCGCCTCGGAACACCGCACATCACGTGCACTTGCCGCCTCGGTACACCGCACACTACAACCCCTAACCCGGATGGCCTTATCGCTTGCACCCCGATTGGTCTGCTGCACACCTTTCGGGGCGCACATGGTCATCCCAAACATCCCATCCTAGCCCGTGTAAGCCATGCACTCTTTGTGTCACACTTTGTCCAAGACCCCGGTTGGTTTTTGGCTTAGCTCGTGTCATAAAGCCTAAGTGTATGTTTTTTACGCCGGGCCCCACTCCGAGTCAAGCTCAAGAGTTTGAGACCGAAGGTCGTTCCCGACCCGAAGTCTTGAGCTTTTCAGCCTTGACTTTGACGCGGAGCTCTGCCGAAAAATATACCCGAAGGTTCAATGTGACGCCGTGTCACCAAACCTCGCCGTATGTATCGTGCCAGCCACAACTTGGCCAACGCTAAAAAGCTAAGGTCTCTCGCATAAGCGAGTCAGGAGAGGTCATGCCCAAATTTTGGCACGATCCCCGCCTTAACTTAAGGACGTTGACTTCGACTGTGGCCCGTACGTCACACACGTTGAAAGTTTGCGTGATCAGCTAGCCTTAAGTTCACTTTTTCCTTTGTCGATGGAACTCGCTTGCCTTATCGTACCCTCGCTCGGGATAGTCCGTCCTGAGAAAGATGATCTACAATGGAAACGAGGGGCTTATAAGCGTAGTGACGAGATCCACTGATTAGAGCTCTAGGGTTAGTTGCGAAAAAGAAGACCCGCTCTTTTTCAACCGATTAGGACTCTGAGAAAATGCGCTTTAAGTAAACATTAATCGGTAACTGCACATTAAACAAGCCCAAAACCTTGAGCCAAATACCCCTTTTCGAAGCCTAAACCCTTCCTTTCGTTCCCCGCAAATGGCGTAAAGTGGTTCAGATTTCCGGTGCCTTGCCGCTGTAATCACAAGAACGGGCAAATGGCCGTACGTTCTTTCGGTTCCCTCGCCTCACCGGCCAGAATTTCCGACATGTCTAGCTCACCGAGAAATCGTGACGGGAAGGACCCCGCCACCGGCAATGTATATGACATTGGAAGAAGCCATCCGGGCTTGTGAGGTTCACAAGAGGCGTAAAGAAGATCGCAGAATTTTGTGGTACAGCTTCGAATGAGCGTGGTATAAAGGGCCTATCCCCGCCTGACGGCATTTCTTTATCCCGGTCGAGGATGACGATTCCCGAAACCAGCTTCACCAAACCTTTAACCAGTTCCTCCCCGCCAACATACGGGATGCCTTCGAATCAAGGAAATAGCCGACCTAGGCTCCACAATGTTGCCACCTCTCGTGGCAACCCCGTCATTTTTGGCCAGCCCGCCAGGCTACTCCTATCACTCAATACCCACTCGCCGCACCGCTGGACCATCTCAGATGCCAATATTCCTCAATACCCTCCCGGGTTCGTCCCGTTGCCTATACACGAATCTCCTAAACACCGGGGACAAACCCCGATACGGGATTCGTAAAAGGCCCCGTATATTCTCATATATCAAGCCTTCCACCTCCAATCACTACCGCTCACGTGGTAGCACCCGGCGCCGAGCCTCAAAGTCCACCACCGGACCCAAACTTAGCCTCGGATGGTCGAGCGTGCATGAAAGATTCGAAAGCCACCATGAGCACTCAAAGCAGAAACGCTCAAATCCACAGATCCGGAATGGTCACGCCTCTCCCCGCCAAGTTCGAATGCCGGAGATGGACCGATTCGACGGAACCGAATGTCCTCAAACGCACGTTGATGCCTACGTTCTCGGCATGAGAGCAAAGGAGCAACCCTCCGAAGAAATGCCCGACCACTTCCAAGATACGCTCAAAAGTTCAGCCTGCTACGATGGTTTCGAGGGTCAAGCTCGCGGATCGCCACACCTGGGATCGATTAGTAACATCTTTCTGAATGGCATGCAGATCCAACTTAGAGTGGGAAACGAGTCGCGAGGACTTAATCACCACTGTGCAAAAAGCGGATGAAAGTGTTGGGGAATTCTACAAGAGGTGGAGCCGGAAACTCTCCGAGATCATGGAGCCACTCTCCAAAGATGAACAGATGCGGATCTTCAAGTCCCGCTTAAGACCGTCCATCAAAACTCTCATCACTATCATTTCTTCCCGCATCTCCGGGCCATGGTCAATGCCGGCTCACGGTTCGAGAAGGATCTCAAAGAGAAGTTGGCAACCGCACGGCCATACGTATACCGCTCAGCGGTTGCATTCAATCCCGCACCGGCCCCGGTGCAAAGGGAAAGATACGTCATCAACTACATCCATCGGTGACAACGGTCGGGTAACGTAAACCCAGTCCCACAAAGCAACAATTCTACTCGAAGCGGCTGCCGTACACTTCGACAAGTTGGACATGCCACCGAGCAAGATGTCGGAAGGGTTAATCAAGGAGGGTCTCCTTAAACCCGTTGCCAATTACAAACCCAAGAATCCCGTAGCCAATGCGGACAAGAGAAAATATCTGCGCCTTCCATCGCATCACGGCCATACCACCAACAACCGTTTGGGGTTACGATACGAAATCCAGTAACTTGATAGAAGAAGGCAAGTTGGAGCGCCCCGTGCCCAATACGGAAACCCTTTTCCGAACAATAACAATGGAATTCCATTGAGTGGGTGCCCAAGAAGATTGCCACGTAACCGCTTCTCCGCCTCTTTCACTGGATCCTCCTTTAATGTCCACATCGCCTACGATGTTTGCGATCGCTCCGCCTCGCCCGGGAGTACGAGTCCCGAGAAATGGTCCTGAGCAATCCTCCGAGAAAACAAAAGAAGAAATCCTCTCAACAAAGAATCGAGAGAAAGATACGAAGCCGGGACACCAGTGTAGGTACACTAGGAGAACCTTTCGGGAGGTTCGACTACTACGCATCGTACTCCGGCCAGTCCTCCTTGCCTCCAGGCCATGCAGCTTTAGAGCAAACAAAGGGAAAGCCGAAAAGTCCCGCCGAAACCAGAATTCGTAGACCCCAGACACCGGAATACCTCAGATCTTGGTAATCTTATCGCGCCGAAGCCTAACCCTCCGCGGATCGCCCAAGATTCAATTTGTTCACTTCCGAGCTCGGACCGGTGAAGGAAGATCAAAGTCAGCTTGGCACTCGCACTCAATCAACGTGCTAACCAAGGGGCGGCAACCGCCACAAACAACCTCAACATAATCCCGAGGCTCCAAAGAAAGGCTTTACCTCGCAAGAGGAAGACATGAAACGGATGGCTTGATGACTCTCCTTCTCCGGATAGAGACCAGATCTACGATTCCCGACTCGTACGGCAAGCATGATCACGTTCGTGGACGAAGACTTACCGAGAGACGCCTCGGGGCACAACGAAGCTCGTACATCACTCTCAAGCTCAACACCATAACACTCCCCAGTATTGGTAGACAACGGGTCAGCCGTTAATGTCTCCCTCTCAAAGATGATGCGAGCCCTCCGCATCAACGAAAGCCATTTGATCCCGTCTACTCGGACTATCAAGGCCTACGGCAGCTCGTCTCACCCCATCCTGGGACGGTAACTCTGGAACTCGGTTCGAAACCCAAATGGTGCCAGCAAAATTCCATGTAATGGACATTCCATCCGAGTTCACAGCTCTGTTAGGACGCCCTTGGCTACATCACATGAAAGCCATAGATTCCACTCTCCATCAGTGTGTTAAGTTCATTAACTGGCAGGGAGATCTCGAAGTCATCCGAGGGGACAGTTTCCTCATAGGAAACGAAGCCGAGACAGTAGCCAAGCGTGTCCGCACTCAGGCACCGGGGTTACCTCCTTCGAATCAACCAAGGGACTATCGGGTCAAATCCATGCATTACCATCTAAGGCCACCAAAAAGCCGACGGAGCCAGAATTGCAATCCGGCCACCAAGACGCAAATTCCTTGAAAGAGGACCCGATCCTCACTCGACTCAAGCGCACTCAGCGAACATTTCCCTCCTCGTCCCTCGGCTCACATCCTCTTATCCTCACAAGCTCAAGCTAGAGGAAAGCCTCGGCCCGTACCATGGTCCCCAAGTGGACGCAACCCCGCATGAAGTCATTCAGATGATCGGCAACATCCACTATGGCAACATAATCACCTTCACAGATTTGGACCTTCCAAAATTTGGGGCTGATCATAATGAGCCGCTCTACATCACAGTCCAGCTGGACGAGCGTCGCCTTCCCCGCGTGTTGGTAGACGGAGGTTCCGGAATGAATGTCTTGCCCGCCAAGATGATGGACCTGCTTGACATCAAGCCCACAGATCTAAAGCCTTCAGTCCACACTGTCAAGGCCTATGACTCTACTTCCCGTACAGTTCTCGGGGTTGCTACTCTTAACATCTGGTTCGATAAGCGGGTGATCCCCACCGAATTCCAAGTGTTGGACATTCCAATCACTTTCACAGCCATCCTGGGGCGTCCCTGGCTGCATCAAATCAATGGCGTGGCATCCACCCTTCACCAGTGCCTTAAGTTCATGCAAGGCAACGAGCTAACCACAGTCTACGGCGACAGCGTCACCACCGAGGGGACCAGCACCAACGACATTCCGGTATTAGAAATCAAGCATAATGACGACATGGCATTAACTGGATTCACTCTGGAGACCTCCAAGATCCAAATATGCAACGTGGACCTTCCACTATCTCACGACCAGATTCCTCCTGCCATGAGGATGATGAAACTCATGAACTTCATCCCAGGACTGGGGCTCGGCAAAAGGCTGCAAGGCCAACACCAAGTCATTGAAGTCAAGGACCACACCACGGTCCAGGGGCTTGGCTACGTGCCAACACCGGCTGACATAAGGGAGAACAAAAGGCTCGCCCGCACCAAGGCAGCAGCCCACAAAAGGGGAACCTCCGACGGCACACCCAATCTCCGACCTTACAGCTTTGACCTCGCTCATTACTTCACCAAGGGAACCAACAGCAGAACTGAGGGGACCGACAAGGGAACCGACAGCAGAACTGAGGGGACCGACGAGGGAACCGACAGCAGAACTGAGGGGACCGACAGCGGAACCGACAGCAGAACTGAGGGGACCGACAGTGGAACTGATGAAGATGAGAAAGAAGCAGGGATAGTCAGCACCAAGACTACAGGAAGAATGGAACAGCTAGCACGGGACCTCAAGCGTTTCAGAGGACTCAAAGCTAATCCGATAAGGGGAGCGTTCCTCGACATCACAGCTCTACCTGGACCAACTGCCACCACCGTCCAGCACGAGTACACATTCAAGGGAATCCCGGACTTGGAGGAGCAACTCAGAGTACTCTCCATGGGAAACAGATTGTTCGGATCAGCCACCGAGGCCACGTTCGAGACAGTAACTCCAAAGCAGAAGGAACCAGAATTCATAGAAGACGCTCTCAGTGGACCAGCTCTACAGAGTCTTTTTGAAGAAGTCGTGGAGTTGCCAAACTTGATCGACTGGGGCTCCGACAACAGCATGATTGCCATGATTGGGACAGCAGAAGCCAAGCCTCTCGATCCCCGCACCCTCATCAAGCATCCAGCAATGCCACTGAAGAATTGGGTAACTTTCACCGGACCAAGGGCAAGCCAGGCAGAACTGGAAGACAAGCTGGGCCCGCACCCACATCTCCCTAAACCCGGTCTCAAACCCTTTGAGTCAGTCCTTGTCAAAGTTCAGTCCTCTGAGTCATCCAACGGCCTTACGCCGGAGGACTATGATAATGTAGCCAATCATGTATTCCCTTTCTTGTTTAATGAAAAGTCTGACCTTTCGGAGTATCCTCTCATTGCCACTTTAACAACTGATAAGTTAACAAACAACTTAAACCGTTAATAATTCAATTGATAAAGAAGCAGACACATTAAACGAACAATACATTAAGGAAGTTCTCGAGCGTGTAGTTGACCAAGAGGACAACCGGGCCCAAGCTGCCGAAGAGGTTATGACCAAAGTGAACCTGGGGTCAGTGCAAGAGCCTAAAGAGACACAAGTGGGCAGTTTCTTCGCCGATGCAGAAAAAGAAGCCCTGATAAGCCTCCTCCGGGAGTATGTTGACGTGTTCGCCTGGTCATATCAGGACATGCCAGGACTCGATCCCTCGATCGTGGAGCACAGAATTCCCCTGGATCCCGAATCCAAGCACTGTCAAACAGAAGCTGCGCAAGATCGAAGCCAGAGTGGTCCTTGCAAGTTAAAGAAGAAATTGAGAAAATGCTCAGAGTTGGTTTCATCGAGTGATTGAGTACCCGACTTGGCTCTCCAAAATCGTGACGGTCACCAAGGCCAATGGAAAGGTCAGATGCTGTGTGGATTTTCGGGATCTCAACAAGGCCAGCCCTAAAGATGATTTCCCACTGCCTAACATCGACATGTTGGTCGACACCACGGCAAATTTCGAAGTAAAGTCCTTCGTGGACGGGTTCGCTGGATACAACCAGATCAAAATGTCCGAGGAGGATCAAGCCAAGACTGCCTTCACCACTCCATGGGGGACATACTGTTACACGGTCATGCCGTTCGGTCTAAAGAACGCTGGGGCTACTTACCAGCGGGCTGCAACAGCCCTCTTCCATGACATGATTCACAAGGAAATCGAAGTATATGTCGACGACATGATCATCCACTCCAAGGGATCAGACATGCAGCATTTGACAGATTTGAGAAAGTTCTTCAACAGACTCAGAAAGCACTCCATGAGGTTGAACCCGGCAAAGTGCACCTTCAGCGTCAAGCGCGGTAAGGTACTGGGGTACATGGTTACAGAAAGAGGTATCGAAGCCGATCCCAAGAAAATCAAGGCCATCATCGACATGAAGCCGCCTCAAACCACGACGAAGTGAAGAGCTTCATGGGAAGACTTGATACATCGGTCGCTTCATCAACCGGTTGACATCTCTCTGCGAGCCCATGTTCAAAGCGATGAAGAAGAACGCCGACATCAAATGGGACTCCGAGTGCCAAACAGCTTTTGAGAAGATCAAGACCTACTTGGTGAATCCCCCAAGTGCATTGCCCGCCACATGAAGACAAGCCACTACTCCTGTATCGACGATGAGACACGTCAATCGGAGCAATCTTTGGCACAAGAACGAGAAAGATTCCAAGGTTGAGCATGCAATCTACTTCGTAGCCGGAAGCTTCAAGGAAGTGAACTCGGCTACTCGGCATCGAGAGAAAACTTGTACCGCCTTGGTATGGGTAGTCGGGAAAGCCCAAACACTACATGCGGTCGCATTCGGTGCTCTGGTCTCCAAAGTGGACCCCGTCCGATAGCTCTTTGACAAGCCATCCACATCAATGCGGCTAGCAGTGGTCATTCTTCTGGTGAGTTCGACATCAAGTACATGGTCGAGAAAATCAACAAAGGGTAGAGTCATGGCGGATCAGTGGCCGACTTCCCGAGCGGTGAACCTAAGGGTCTGATCCGCAATTTCCGGACGACGGAATCTTTTCACTTGACAGGCGCAAACCGCGGCAACTCTTCTTTGATGGGGCAGCCAACAAGAAGGGGAATGGTATTGGAATGCTCCTTGTCGATCCCAAGGACGAGCATACTCCCATAGCCATCAAGTGAATTTTGAATTTGAAGCAACCAACAATGCGGCGAGAATACGGCTGTGCGGCGGAGTTTGGAAGCCGCCCTCGGCGCAACATCTCGGGCCGGATGTATATGGAGACTCGGCATTGATCATCAATCAAGTGTCCAACAAATGGAAGACGGTAGATTCGGCCTTCGAAGTACCATACGTACATGGAGGAGCTCATTGCTCGGTTCAAGGACATCTCTTTTCACTACTTGCCAAGAGACGAGGAACCGCCGCGATGCCACAGCAACCCTCGCCTCTCTTGTCGAAATTCCCGATGGGAAAGCGGTAAAACCCCTCGAGAATAGGCGGACGGGAAACACCCGCCTATTCTTTGTGAGATCGAAAAAGAAAAAGAAACGATCGACGAACCACAGTACAATCAGATTTACCGGTACCTCCAAAGCGGAGAAGCTTCCTTCACAAATGAAGATGGAAAATACAAAGAAGGGATCAAAGCCAAAAACATGATGGCATTAAAACGCTGGCATCCCATTTCGTCATTGGGGGTATGTTGTACAAGAAGCGCCACCAAGGGCCACTCCTTCGGTGTGTAAACAAAGAAAAAGCCGGCGAGCTAATGAACGAAGTTCACAACGGAACTGCGGTCCGCACATGAACGCCCGAGCATTGACACGAGATCATTCTCCGTATGGGATACTATTGGATATCAATGGAAACGAGGCGCATCCGGTTCGTCAGAAGGCTGCGACAAATGTCAACGGTTCTCCAACCTCAATCACATTCCTCCACATGAACTCTATTGCATGACTACGCCATGGCCTTTCGCCACATGGGGAATCGACGTCATCGGCAAGATCACTCCTCAGGAAGCAATGGTCACGAGTTCATCTTAGTCGCGATCGACTACTTCACCAAATGGGTAGAAGCCGGATCGTACAAGGTGCTTGAATTCTAAGAAGGTGGCCGAGTTCATCCGAGAGAACATCATGTGCCGATACGGAGTGCCCAACGAGATCATATCCGATAATGGGACTCACTTCGAAGGAGATTGTGACCAACTGCGGCCGAATTGAGTCACACGTCACAAGTCTTCTCCTTACGAGACCACAAACCAATGGTGCGGTAGAGGCGGCCAACAAAACTCTCGCCATGATAATCGAGAAAGATGACCACCGAGAGGTCGGGAGGCGCGAAAAGCTACATTTAGCCCTGCAGGGATACCGAACATCGGTCGAGAACCGCCACGGGGAGACTCCGTTCGCGCTTACCTACGGAATGGAAGCGATGTTGCCGGTGGAATTGGAAATTCCATCCCTCAGAGTACTCTTGGAGAACGGGATCAATGAAGTCGAATGGCTACGAGCCGTCACGACGAACTTGCTCTACTCGACGAGCGCAGATTGAAAGCCATGGAACACACTCGAGCCTACCGGAGCGAGAATGGCCCGAGCATTCGACAAGAAAGTCAAGATCCGAGACATCGAGAGAAGGCGACTTGGTGCTAAAGGAAAAGCCTCCTACGCGAGACCAATCCCTCGGAAAGTGGGAGCCTACTGGATAGGACCGTTCGTGGTACAAAGAATCTTCTCACGGAGGAGCCATGAAGCTAGCGAGACTTGGACGGAAACCCTTTCGTTAACCCCGTGAACGGAAGCAAGCTCCGCATGAATGCTTCGTTTGAGGAAGAGCACGAGTCAACTCACCTTCCCCATACACCGTCCCCTCGGTAAATTAAAGTGCTAAAGAGTAATACCCATTTGGATACATTCCCGCTAATGATCCGGGTAAAAAAGCAGTCGCACTTCTTTTGTCTTTGTTTTTCTCAAATTCACCTAAAGTGTCGAACTACGGTGACTGAGCCCCTTAGTCCAATTGTAAAAGGGAACGTAGGCGGCCATCATTGGTTCGGTCTAAAAAACAAAAAAAATACAATAAGCATCAATTGCTTGTGTTTGAAAAACTCTTTCCATTTAACCTACAAATTCATAACGGTTAAAACATTCTTTGATGAGTTCAAGCACGGTCAACTCTTGACTCGCTACACGCTAGCAAAACTACAATAAAACATTAATCAATTAATGTGTACGCAATGACAATGGGTGGATACTGCGGGACGGCAAGGTCAACCTAGTTTCCCGTACTAGGTCCTTCATCCTTCTTCCCCTTCCCTTTTCCCCGTGAGTGTTCTTCACCTTCGCGGGAAATATTCGGTAGGCCTTCTACTGGCTCGGGGACTCTTCCGACGCCTCGCGTCAAGCTTTGTGGCATCCAACGCAGCCCTTTCTCTAGCTCTGTCTCGAGCCGCCTCGCTTCGAGCCATCATCGCGGTGCTTTGATTGGCCTCCCGATCGGCACTTGTCTCATAATCGGCCGTGGCATCGCCGATACGATTCCCGGGGTTAGCCCTTGCTTTCGGCCCTCCTCAAGGTCGAGCTGTCCGGGTGATCGGCACCCAACGGCTCACTCCGTCTCCACAAGATAGCCATCGTGTCTCCCCTATACACTCTTCGTACCGGTTCGGATCTGCGTCGACGAACAGCGCCCTCTCTCTGGTGAAAGAGAACCACAGCGGGAAAGGACGTGTATTGCCACCACCGGGTGATCGGCAATAGCGTCGAAGGATCTTCCATCCGCGAGATCCCACCTCAAAGGTAGCGGCATAACTCGGATCGATCGGTGGCACTTTGCTCCGGCCCGTCTTGTCGCGAGAACCAATGATGGAATATAGAAAGACGTGCGAGACGGCCCGCACTCGACAACCAACGAGACCCTCTGAGCGGTCCTACAAGTACGTAACTTCCAATGGGGAACCCACCATCGCAAGTGATGCGTGCAAAGTGCGGCCATCCGAGCTCCGGCTCGGCTGATCGCCCCCTATCACCGGAAGGGACGTCGAGAGAAAGACCCAGCGTCACAAGACATTGGCACCTCGGGCATCATCTGCGGTCTCTCCCTTAACCACATGGTAAGCATAGCGGGACTCCCTCCCCACATGTATCGGCTACCGGTCGCCATCCGACCTATGCCCGGGAACGTCTCGCCCAAGACCGGCGGCACGATGTCTCCCCCACTCCGGCCTTTGCCTCACCGAGGTCCGGTCTGTTGTGATGGCACACACCCGAGAGACGTGAATGTGAACGAGTAGCAATCGCGCCTGAGAGCAAACGCGTCCCACGAAAAGACGCTCCCCTCGGCTCAGGCAAATCTTTCGGGCGGTCCGAAATGTCAACATAATCGGTATCACAGTATCGGCATCCCGTATGCTTCTCCAGTAGAGATACCAAACAAAGACACTAGCTTCTCAACGGTGGCCATGCCACCGGCATACGGAAGAACTAGGCATTTCCGTCTCGGGTCCTCCCGAATGGCCCTGAAATCTTCAAACGTAGGAGTGACTTCGTTGTACGAAAAGCTGTACACATTCCTCCGTGCGTCCCGGAGCGAGACGCGGCTCTCAAAAGATCCCAATCGGCATGAGCTCCTTCAAAGCCCAAACAGATTTAATCCCATGTAACGACCTTCGAAAAACCCTTTGTTACGCCTCGTGTGGTTCCGTACCCACGGCGAAAGTTGTCCAAATATCGCTCTTGCATCCGAGACGATAACTTGGGAAAGGGAGCCATGAAAAATGAAGGGAACCTTGGAAGTTTGAGAGAATTCGGCGAGAATGATCAAAAACTATGCGCGGTTTCTTAACCAATTGCAAAGTGACGCAATTTAAAGAATACGGAAATTCATTCCAAGTCAGTGGGACTCCCTCTGCGATTGACTTGGTCAACTCTGCGGCCAGTTGCCCCTAAATTGGAAACATTTCCAAACAACTCCTGTTCATCCTTATGAAACTGCGTCTTGCCCTGGTTTCATTCAACAAATATCAATATCCCTTCCCAGGGCTCGTGCAACGGTGCAAATAATTAATAATTAGTGCATATAGGCTTAAATTTTGACCCGTTCAATTTTTAATGCATTTCTCATTTTATTTATTTTTGATTAACCTACTTCCTTATTTGCCAAAAATAACGGAAGGTGATCACGAGAATAAATATGCGAAATACGGAGTTCCGCCCCAGGCGCCTTTTTGCAAATACGGTTCAAATCAAATCGTTAGGACGATACAAAAAAAAAAAGAAGAAAGAAAGCGGTAAAATAGGACTACTGCGAGTCTGCTCGTCATCCGAGCACTCGACGCCTTGCTCTCCGCCATTGCCGGATCCGTCGCAAACGGGAACTCGCCAAATTCCTCCCGGTAGGGAATAGGCAAAAGGCCTCCTCGGAGTATGCGAACTCGAGGACTCCCCCTCTCGTGCCCGATTGCGCGAAGAAGGAACTCCAAATCCGGCCGTTCCGCCGCGGGCGCGAACCCCTGTGCAAAGTCCTCCCCACCGGTTTGTGGGAGCGGGCGAACCTCTCGGCCTAGACGGCCCTCGCTCACGGACATCCACGCTCCTCAGGAGGCGCACCGCATGAACTCCACGAGTCTCCTAGCGTAGGCGGACCACCCGTCCACCGGCCTCGTGGCGTCGTTGTACGTACGGCCGGACACTGCGAACCGGGAAAGTCATCGGAAGACGAGCGAAAGTACGGATGCAACATTTGCGAGAATACTACTATCAAATGCGAGAAAATCAAAAAGGTGCTCACCGAAGCATGGGGATCGGCCACTGTATCGTGGTCTCGGCTCGGTAGGGAGCGGGATCACAAGTCGCTGCGCGAACCATCCGGCCCCTCGTACGCCCGGCCTAGCTCGTGGGATCGGAAAATCTCGAGGACCTCCGGGGACCTCGCCTTCCTGTCTTTGCACTGTGGGCTCCTCGGCCTCATCCTCAAGAAAGCATCATAGGCGGCCCCCGCTATGATGTACTCGGTGTAGTACACGCCACTGTATGTACCCCTCCCGGTTCCTCTATCGGCATCTCCGGGGATGCTTTGCATGTGCATAGGAGGATCCACCGGCACCAAGGGAAGGGACCCCGGCCTATCTTGACGAGTCACCCTCTCCCCGGATACATGGCGTCGCGGTGAAGTCCCACCGGGAGCTTCCGCCGCCGTGTAGTCTCGCTAGCAATGCTGAACGGCGACGGCATCGAACCTACTCCACCGGGTCAACCGAATCCTCTCAGAAAACTCTCGGCTCAGGGCTTGGGACACCTCCTCGTATGACACTCGAGTGCCAACTCTCGACGAGACCGCCCTCTTCGCTTTCTTACGCCAAACCGGCATGGCGGGGAACGGGGGTCGGTACGGCTCCTTGATGTCCCAATCCTGCGGGTGAACACCTCATAGCACCGGACACACCAAGAGAATGGAAAGTTATGTCGGCTACAAAGCGAGATACATACGAGTACATAAAAGAGGCAAGGAAGAGAAAAAGTACGTAAACTTACATCCAAGACGGGCGTGAAGCGGCTAAAGGAGTGCTCCTCTCCCGCGAGAACTGTCCGGGGAATGATAGAGCTCGGCCGATCCGGCCTCCCCACGCGAACCCCCTCACGGCATCCCGGATCATCGGCGGCCGAGCGAGAGGGAAGTGACGGGATGTGTCGAAGTCGGGAACAAAGTCGGCGACAACGCGAACCAAAGGAACCCTCGAGCCGGGCGCTCCGCGGTCATCCTCGAGGATCCGGCCAAATAGCGGCGACACCCGCCTCCGAGATGCCTCTCCATCGGCTGTGCCGAATGCCTAAGCCCCTGGCATCGGTAATATCAAAACCCAGCAGCCCAGACAACTGCTCCGGGGTATAACCGTCAACCCACACCAGCGTGTTGCCATAAGTCGGCAACCCAGTGATAGCGGCAAAATCCGTGGGAGTCACCGTCGCCTCCCCCATCTGAAATGGAAAGTGTGGGTCGTATCCCACCAGTACTCGCTCGAGCAACATACATGGACCTGGCCCTCGGCGTATCGGTATCGCGGCCCACGGCTTGATGAACCCGGCCAACCGGAGTCAAGCACCAGCTGCCGCAGACTCCTCTCTCCCTCTCGAGCCACGTTCGGGATAATATCCCACAATGCTCGCACCGCCTCAAAAGAACCCCGACTCTTTTGGTTGTGGGTATCAACCGTCCCTGTCCCCTATGAGACAAAACGGCACGAAGCAACGTCAACGAGAATGCACCAACGCATGTCGAAAGGATGCAATGCGAGATACGGTTCTCATTCATTTCCTACGTATATTCCCATCATTTCGAAAACTCCGTCGAATCCGGAACTTTCAAAATCTTTCGAAAACTCCGTCGAATCCGGAACTTTCAAAATCTTTCGAAAACTCCGTCGAATCCGGAACTTTCAAAATCTTTCGAAAACTCCGTCGAATCCGGAACTTTCAAAATCTTTCGAAAACTCCGTTGAAACCGGAACTTTCAAATCTCTTTCGAACATTTCGAAAATTTACTCCGTCCCGAATTAAAGCTACTTTAATTTTGGAAAATGCATCTAGACATGGAATTTTGCAACCAAAATTTTTATGTCATCCACCCATAGTGTCAATTGAACTACATCCTAGTCAATTTCGACAACAATTCATGGCAAAGTCAAAAGCCCCAATTCGGGCACCAAAATCCCTAAGTTCATTCCTAACCAAATTTCTAACATTTAAAGAATGCACATTCTTAAAATTAATGGAATTTGTAGGAAGCTACTTGTCTCTCGATCCCTTCCTTGGAGTTGTGTCGGTCCCTAGCCGGGTAAAACTCCGCCGGATTCAATGGATGCACAATGGTTCGAATGGTCCGAACCAACCGTGTTCTTTCGTCATCGGTCCTTCCGTGGCGAGCCATTGGTCCCAAATCACCTTCCATATCAATTTTCCTTCACAAATACGAGCAAACCTTGCAATTTGGGTTGGATTTTCTCTCCTCCTCTCTCTCCCTCTCGTCGGAATTAATGGAAGAAAATGACTCTTCCTTCCTCGGCCTCGGCGCTGAATAGGCCCTGGTCAAATTCAGTAAAAGTCCGGCCGGACTCTTACTGCACCAGGAAAATTTTCTGCCACTTTGGCCCCTCAGCTTTATGCAGTTCCAATTTTACCTCTTTTGGCCCCCCAAAAGTATAAAATTTCCCCAGTTAGACATTTCTAACACCCCATCCCCCGAGGATAAATTCCCAGTTAGTTTTCACTAACGCTCGTCTCCAGACGTTAAAATTCCTAATGGTTTTCACCATCACTCATATCCTTAATCGCGACCTTTCACGGTCCGATTTCAATCCTTAATCGCGACCTTTCACGGTCCGATTTCAATCCTCAATCGCGACCTTTCACGGTCCGATTTCAATCCTCAATCGCGACCTTTCACGGTCCGATTTCAATCCTCAATCGCGACCTTTCACGGTCCGATTCCAATCCTTAATCGCGACCTTTCACGGTCCGATTTCAATCATATCGCGACCTTTCACGGTCCGATTTCAATCCTCAATCGCGACCTTTCACGGTCCGATTTCAATCCTCAATCGCGACCTTTCACGGTCCGATTTCAATCCTCAATCGCGACCTTTCACGGTCCGATCTCCAATCCTCAATCGCGACCTTTCACGGTCCGATCTCAATCCTCAATCGCGACCTTTCACGGTCCGATCTCAATCCTTAATCGCGACCTTTCACGGTCCGATTTCAATCACTGTCGCGACCTTTCACGGTCAGATTTCAATCCTCAATCGCGACCGTTCGATTCCAATCCTTAATCGCGACCTTTCACGGTCCGATCTCCAATCCTCAATCGCGACCTTTCACGGTCCGATCTCCAATCCTGTCGCGACCTTTCACGGTCGATCTCAATCACTTAATCGCGACCTTTCACGGTCCGATTCCAATCACTGTCGCGACCTTTCACGGTCCGATTTCAATCCTGTCGCGACCTTTCACGGTTCGATCTCAATCCTCAATCGCGACCTTTCACGGTCCGATTTCAATCCTTAATCGCGACCTTTCACGGTCCGATCTCAAATCCTTAATCGCGACCTTTCACGGTCCGATCTCCAATCCTTAATCGCGACCTTTCACGGTCAGATCTCAATCATAATCGCGACCTTTCACGGTCCGATTCCAATCCTCAATCGCGACCTTTCACGGTCCGATCTCAATCCTCAATCGCGACCTTTCACGGTCCGATCTCAATCCTTAATCGCGACCTTTCACGGTCCGATCTCAATCCTCAATCGCGACCTTTCACGGTCCGATCTCAATCCTTAATCGCGACCTTTCACGGTCCGATCTCAATCCTCAATCGCGACCTTTCACGGTCGATTTCAATCATAATCGCGACCTTTCACGAGTCGATTTCAATCCTTAATCGCGACCTTTCACGGTCCGATTCCAATCATAATCGCGACCTTTCACAGTCCGATCTCGATCTCAATCGCGACCTTTCACGGTCCGATCTCGATCCTCAATCGCGAACTTTCACGGTCGATCTCGATCCTTAATCGCGACCTTTCACGGTCCGATCTCCAATCCTCAATCGCGAACCTTTCACGGTCCGATTTCAATCACTGTCGCGACCTTTCACGGTCCGATTTCAATCCTCCTTAATCGCGACCTTTCACGGTCCGATCTCAATCATAATCGCGACCTTTTCACGGTCCGATCTCAATCTGTCGCGACCTTTCACGGTCCGATTTCAATCATCAATCGCGACCTTTCACGGTCCGATTTCCAATCCTTAATCGCGACCTTTGCACGGTCCGATTTCAATCATAATCGCGACCTTTCACGGTCCGATCTCAAATCCTTTAATCGCGACCTTTCATGGTCCGATTAATCCTCAATCCTGTCGCGACCTTTCACGGTCCGAGTTCCAATCACTTAATCGCGACCTTTCACGGTCGATTTCAATCACTGTCGCGACCTTTCACGGTCCGATCTCAATCACTGTCGCGACCTTTCGCGGTCCGATCTCAATCCTCAATCGCGACCTTTCACGGTCCGATTTCAATCCTTCATCGCGACCTTTCACGGTCCGATTTCAATCATAATCGCGACCTTTCACGGTCCGATCTCAATCACAATCGCGACCTTTCACGGTCCGATCTCAATCCTCAATCGCGACCTTTCACGGTCCGATTTCAATCACTGTCGCGACCTTTCACGGTCGATTTCAATCCTTAATTCGCGACCTTTCACGGTCCGATCTCCAATCCTTAATCGCGACCTTTCACGGTCCGATTTCAATCACTCAATCGCGACCTTTCACGGTCCGATTTCAATCCTGTCAGCGACCTTTCACAGTCCGACCTCCACTCTCCTATCGAGACCTTCGTTGATAAATCGTCTTCAGACGCTGGCCCGGCCAATAAATGCCCACAGAACCCCAGGCACAAACGCCTTGCAACAATCCCTCTTCGAGCCATCCTCGTTGGCTCGAACATCTTTTCACTTGACAGAAGTGAACATTCGTCTTCCCGGCCGCCGATCGCTAAACGATCGTTCCACCTCCACCGTGGCCCGGCCAATAAGCCCCGAGAAACCCCCAAGGCAAAGCCTGGCTTGCACGAGCAACAATCCCTCTTCGACCATCCTCGTAAGCCAGTGCGAATACCTTTTCACTTCAACAAGTGAACATGTCGTCTTCACCGTGCGCGTGTCGTAAGCCCGATCATTTAACACGGCGTTCCGCCTCACCGGCGGTACCCAATGGCCCGAACCCAGCCACGAACGCCTCGTGAAACAATCCACTCTTCGGCAGTCAAGGTGGCCAGAATGTTCATCCCCGACGGAGGATTCTAAAAGAAAGAAATGTCGATCCCTCGCGTGTTGTACGCGGTTTAACACAACCGATGTATCCCCTCATTGTTACCTCGTCCCTAGCCGGGATAAACTGGCACGGCACGCTTAAGCCCGGCACCCGAGCACGCGAACGCCCGTCGCGGGATAAATGTATTCTCGCAACTTCCGGTTTGAGCGCCATCGCCCCCTCGTCGGCATCACCCAACTCCGGTTTGAGGCTTACCACACGCCCTGGCGCCCAGGTCGGTAACTCCCGGTTTGAAGGCGCCAGCACGCTGTATGGTTGACTCCGGTTTGAGGCGCCGGCGCCCTCGAAGGTTTCGAAGTCCCGAGGTTCGAGACGCCTCCCGGCAGGTCTCCGTTCGGAGTACGGTTACCTCGCGAATGGTCTCATTCGGGTTTAGACGCCTCCTAACATGTGTCTCGCTCGAGTCCAAGGGTCCCCGTGCGCGGCCCTTGCCCCCTTTAGAACTATGATCGGCTTGATTCCCGCTCGGGATACGTAGGGATCGCATTTTTCATTGAGGATCCAAGCCAGGCGGCCACGCCCAGGTCTCTTTCAAAGTAAGGCATCCCGATTTGGATCCCTTATCTTTTTCAACGACCCCACCTCCTTCGGAAGTGACGTCATTTGAGGGAGCTAAGCGTAAGTACCCAAATCCGGATCGTCCCAGAATCAGTCGGAAAATTAGCAAAGAAATCCGTTAATTGGCCCAGCTCCCTGAGTTAGTCAGGAACTCGTTAAACTCCCCGTTGCCGGGTGCCAGCAGGCGATCTGGGGCCACTGCCCACGTGCATCCCGGACGTCGGAGCCATTACTTAGCTCACGATGTCATCACACGTAAAAATCACGTCTTTCAGGAAAAAAGCACTAGCTAACTCAAGAGGCATTCCGGACATTTTCAGATGTTACCTTTAAAAAACGGACAAAAGCCCAGGGACCGAGAGGAACAAACTCCCGCATAAGTTTGGCTGGTGACTGCGCAGGGCACGTAGAGCGGCCATCGCAACCTCCCTCTAGTCACTCGTCAATCACAAATCAAGGCGAAACCCAAAATACTGATTTGCAAGCCAAGTCCGGTAGGACTCCACTGTGCACATTTTACGGGAAATTGCCCGGCCAAGTCCTTCAAATTCTCCAAAATACCACAAACCCCCAGGATTCGAGGCCAAGTCGTCCAGGACTCTACGCATTTTC